>CM042011.1:123410751-123568251 GCA_023525715.1 Cichorium intybus | reverse complement strand
ATGTTAAGAATTAATATTAAAAAAAGCAAATAACATATTTAGGATCAAAATTAAACTATCCAATTAATCATCCATGTATAATCAAATGACAATAATTAATTACTAATTAAATATTCAAATCATGTGAGGACACATAATAATGATCAATGTTAATTCAATTATCCTAAAATAATTTAAACTATTCAAATTATCTATTTCCTAATTTAACAAAAAGGAAATAATTTCAAAAATTCAAATAATGCTAGAGGATAAATAAAACTTTTGGAGATAATTAAAAAATTATTTTAAAACATTTTAAAATGACAAAACTCCAAAAATTTCGATTTATCCATGACAAAATTGAATTTTCGAAAATCATATATCAAACAATAATTCACGTAGTGCAAATATCAACTAAGTATAGGCCCTGATACCACAGATAAGTTTTCTATACCCTAGATACATCAAATATGGCAGTGAAAACACACAAAAATTATCTAAGGCCAATAACAATTACTAAAACCTTCAAGGATGCTACTTAATGATAATTACAACTACAATAAGGATTAAGATTGCCAACCTTTAGCAAAACCAATTTACTTGAAGAACCCTTGTGTAGATCAAATCCCAAGCTAAAAAAGGTAGTGCCCAAAAGAGAATACCTCTAATGGTTCACACCCAATAAGTCCAAATTATCAATTAATTTAGGTGTTTAAGAAAGCTCGCTATAAAACCCTAAAGAGTGATTATAGATTCTGCTGAGAGAGAAGAGAGAAATTACCGGTCTAAGGAGAATTTGAGATCTTTTCCTCATAACTCGGAATATTTCATGCATATAAAGAATTCTCTCGATGAAAAGTTATGATGTTTGGTTCCTCCAAAGGATGGATCTATAAGAATTCGCCTATTCTAATAACAAAAAAAAAAAATTGTGTTGAATGATCCGGTATTAAGAATAAAATTGGCTAAAAGTATGGATCATAATTATTACAGGAAGCCCGTATAGCCCAATCTTTAGCTACTAAAAAAATCTCCCAACCTATGGTAATAAGATTTAAAGTTAAAGGCATATCATCTTCTATTAACTTTAACAACTAAATTAAATATCTTCTCATATGTTTAACCTCTTTTGATAATTTTTTATTTTATAATATTAACTAATTTATTCTTATGCATTTAAAATGTTTTATAGAACCTTCTCATTTAAGTTGCTATTTTTAAACATAGATCATATTTTAATAATTTTTTTTGATAAAAATATTACCAGATATTAATATCTACTATTTCATAAGTGAAATATTTAAATATTTGATAAATAGATTAATTAGTAAAAAAATTGTGAATATTTAGAATTTAAATATAATTAAGAGGGTAAAATGAAATATCATTGAATGAGAAGGATTAGATATACAAAAGGTAAAAGTAAATGGAGCACTATATTTAGCGATCAATGGAACACATAAAACTAAAAGTTACCTACCAAAACAGCATATGGCTTCATGGCCAAATGGTAAGGCGTCGTTCTCTAACCTTCAATTTGAGGGTTCAATCTCCATTAGGGGGAATAGGTGGATTATAAAGGTGATTAGAGTAGGAGTAATAGTATGATAGATTTGCCGTTCAAAAAAAAAAATCTACCACAACACGGTCTACTGCAGTGGTGGTGAGTGATTATTCAAGTAGTACTAAGATATAAGAAAACTCCCTTTGGAGATCGGTCTAAGCTTTTTAGTTTTTACCTCATGGATCATGCGGTTGTTTGGTTGATTGCTATAAAAACAAACCCTTCTTTGTGACGGAATCAAATCTTGCAGACGAATTAGCAGTTTTGAGATTTCAACTAATATAAAAAGTGTTTTTGTAACCTGAAGTAGTTGTCATCTTGTCATAGATACCAACACATGTGCACAAGAGTTAGTAAAAGTAACCTAGAGTTATTTTAATCGACATAAAGGCAAGCACAGATTGACATAACATATGATCCTCATTCAATCGTGTTATGTCATTCTTAAAACAATATAAACAGTATCACTATAGTCTGTATGGCCACTTATATAAATCTCGATCCTCCAATAAGAGTCATAATTTCATGCGACACCAAGGAAATGAAAGATAACATGAAACAATATATCATTCAACTTAACAGAATGACTCCAAAACTCTCACCTTAACGTAAATTTAATTGTTATTGGTCAAATATAGAAATAATATGAAACAAGAAAGGGTTTGCACGAGTGAGAAGAGTTTGTCAAGTTAGCCAAGGAGACTGCCTGATAATCAACCAAACAAGGGTCTCAAATAAATAATTTGAAAAGAACAACCCTTTGAAAAGAAGAAGCAGGCAAGTCATCCTTGGCTAGTAAACAAGACTCTTCTCTTCATTCAAGACCTCTCTTATCCTGCAACCATGTATTGCGATCGGCTACTGACAATTTAGTATGGTTTGTGAATGCCATATTTATAGGCTTATAGCCACGTGATCATAATGGTACCAAGAGAATTCAACAAGTAATAATTTAAGCATTTTCTCCATTCATGTGGCACCATGTAACCCTCATGTCTCTAGGACCTTAGAAAGGTCTCAAGGCAAGTATATGATGTGAACCCGAGGATGGAATTATAGAATATATGGTGACAATAAGAGCTTTAAGGCATTGACTTGTAAAAAACTTTATAAAAAGCTAAAAAGGCACAAAATCCACAGAAGATTTTGTCAAACTTCCAGCTTCACAATTATACTGACAAAGTCCCTTCTCTATCATAAAAGGCAAGTCTCATCATCTCCCAAAGAAGAAGGGTTTCAATTTTTTAAAAGATCAAACCATAAAATAGAATGATAGCAGGTAACTGCCATCTACCAACAACTTTAGTTTTGTATTGTCTTTTTTGGGTAACAAAAATGTGTTATATGTGACCCCATCAAAGAGAATTATGAATGCATTTCTTGAAAGATTTTGTGGAAATTGGAACCGACAGTTTATTGAAAATTTCTTCCATATGACAAAATACTTGGATAGATTCAAGCAAGTTTGGGTTGCAATTGTTGTCGGATCTTGCAAGAAATGTATTTATAACTCCCTTAGGTTGCATTTGCTACACGAAAATTGACAAACGCCTCCTATCATATTTCATTCTTTGTGACGATCGACTGAGCTGAGTTTGATTTGTTGAAGCTAGCAGGTGTACCTTATTTATCTATGTGGGACCCGTCTACTTTTATGTATTATATTGGTTACTAAGGATAATTTTTAGCAATTAAAGGGCATTGGACTTTGGAACCTGGATTCTTCTTTTCCCAATATTTATGCTCTTCAAGAGCAATCTCGTAAAAACGGTCTATGATCGAGGCTTGTGTCTATGATACATTCTGATTCAGAGCTGATATGGATGGTTTTGGGGGACTTTAACGAGGTTTTGATGTCCGAAGAACGAAAAAAATTCTATTTTGTCGGCTAGAGATACGTCATCTTGGGTGCATGGCAGAAAATTCACTAGTATTAGCAAAGATTGATCTAAACGTAGCAAGTTTGATAGGTTCTTGGTCTATATATCATGATTTTGTCATTTTTTCAGCCGAAGGCGCTAGTGTTGGTTCTCCCCAAGTTGTACTCTGATCATCGTCTGTTGTGGCTTATTTTCAAAGGGAAAAGACTTCGGGTCTACTCCTTTATGTTTATTGCGATCTTGGCTTCATGACTCGGCTTTAGAGGATATGGTCAAGAAAAGTTATTCATTTCCTCCAACCTAAAGAATCTCAAGATGGCCATAGAATTGGGAGATCGATAGAGGTCGCCAATAATAAAAGAAGGGTTGTGGAATTGGAGAATATTTTAAACAATTCTCGTCACAATGCTTAGTCGGGAGTGATCTCGGAAGAAGATCATTGTATTTGCAATAAAGCCATGGGGGAAAACCAGTGATCTTGAAAAGCGTAGGATTTTAGATTTGAAGCAAAAGGTAAAGGTTCGATGGGTTGTGGATGGGGATGAGAATACTAACTTTTTCCGTGGTATTCTAAAAATTAATTAAGTTAATGATTGGATGGTCTTAAAATCGACGGTCCATGGATGGTTGATCCGACTATTATCAAGAACAAATCTTTTAGCTTCTTTCCGAGAAAGTTTAAAGATTTATGTAGTAATCGGCCATAGTTTGTTTCTATAAGTTCAATAAATTGTCAATAATCAAAAACTTTTTCTAGAAGCAGGTACCCTTTTCTTTTGATGAAGTGTCAAATTCCATGGCTCAAAGTAATCGATTGTTTTTCATTCTATTACTAACAAGGAGGTCATGGGTTCAAACCCTGGCACTAACATAACAATGAGTAGTTTAGGAGTAGGAGTAGGATAGATTTGCCGTTCAAAAAAAAAAAAAAAATAGAAACAATGAATGGGAACGAGATAAACAGATAAGCTAGGAAGGAGATAAACATAAGCAGGAGATAAAAACAGATAAGGGGATAAGGAACATATTTGAATTCCAATACTCCCGCTCAAGTTGAAGCATGGAGGTCACGAGTGCCCAACTTGCCAAGCAAAAAACGCAGCTGTTCGGTTCCTAATCCCTTAGTGAGAAGGTCGGCAATTTGCATGGTAGAGCTTATGGAAAGTGGTTCAACCTCCTGCGACTCTACTCTTTCACGTACAAAGAAGCAGTCCATTTCAACATGTTTAGTTCTTTCGTGGAAGACTGGGTTATTGGCAATGTGGCGTGCAACTTGATTATCACAAAACAAGGGAGTTGGTTTGTCCGAGCTTATGCCCAACTTGGTTAGGAGCAATCTTACCCAAAGAACTTCACTGACAGTGGACGCCATGGATCTATATTCTGCTTCAGCAGATGAACGTGATACAACCGATTGCTTCTTTGTTTTCCAGGAGATGGGTGCACCTCCAAGAGTAAGTAAGTACCCGGTTCGTGACCTTCGGGTGCAGGGACATCCAAGCCAGTATGAGTCACAGTATGCCGTGAGAACGCATCCTCCTTCTCGAGGAAAGAGAACGCCTTGTCCCGGTGTTCCTTTCAAGTAGCGGAGGACCCTATGTGCAGCATCCAAGTGTGATTGCCTTGGATCGGCAACAAATTGGCTTAACACATTCACTGAGTACGTGATATCTGGTTGCGTGGCCTGTAAGTAAAGTAGTCGACCAACTATGCGACGATAACGACTGGCATCAACTTTTGGCTCGTTTTCGGCTTTATCAAGCTTCAGATTCTGTTCAATGGGAAACGGACTCGGTTTGCATCCTTGTAACCCACAATCCTCAAGAATGTCAAGGATGTACTTTCGTTGATTGAGCACCAGCCCTTCGGAGGTCCGAGTCACTTCTATGCCAATGAAGTATTTGAGATTTCCCAAGTCTTTAATGCTAAACTGATTGTTCAACTCATCTTTTGTGGCTTGCATTTTTCCAATGTCGTTTCCAACCATGAGTACATCATCGACATAAATAAGTGCTGCAACGAAACTGTTTCCTTGCTTGTGAATAAAAAGCGAATAATCTGCCCGGGACTGCTTAAATCCGAGGCTGACAAGGGCATTGGTGAACTTTTGATACCAATTGCGCGAAGCTTGTTTTAAGCCGTACAACGATTTTCGAAGGCGGCAAACTCGTGTGTCGCCTTCCTTTGCAAAGCCTTGGGGAATCTTCAAGTAGATTTCTTCATTTAAGTCACCATGTAAGAAGGCGTTGTTAACGTCAAGTTGATGGATTGCCCAGTTTCTTTTAACCGCCACAGCTAGGAGGGTTCGGACAGTGACGAGCTTTGCGACCGGTGCAAACGTATCATGATAGTCAACGCCCTCCATCTGAGTGAAACCTTTTGCGACGAGTCGGGCTTTGTATCTTTCTATCTTGCCATTGGGTCTACATTTTACTTTGTAGACCCATTTCGAATCAATGGCATGTTTTCCTTCAGGAAGGTCTTCCAAGGTCCACGTCCCATTCTTTTCTAAGGCTTGTATTTCTTTTCTCATAGCTTCTTTCCACCTGTTATCTTTAACAGCTTGATGGAAATATTTTGGCTCGTCGTTAGAATCGATGGCCGCAAGGTAAGCTTTGTGAGTGTCAGAAAACTTTTGGTATGAAACAAAATTAGATTGAGGGTGTACCGTAGAGGACGCTTGACTTGGTGGGGTTCGTGCATGGTCAACTGATATGGGAAGCTGGACTTGATAATCAGCAAGGTGTTTCGGTTGACTTTTGTTTCGTGCCGCACGAGTCGGTGCAGTGGCAGCAGGTTCATCTGGGTCGGTGTTGTGCCCATCGGTTTCTGGGGGTGGGCCGCTTTGTGTCGAGGCATTAGAGTCACTCGGGTTTTGGACATTAATGGATTGTTCATAGTTGCTAATCCATATGTCATGTTCATTGTCATTATGAGCCCATGTAACACCCGACTTATTAACTAAAAACACCCCAAAATTTTTTTATTTTTCAAACCAAATATTTTACAAATAAAACATAGTAAGGGGTATTAGTTAATACAATTCGAGTACAAGAGTATCACGAAGTACAATACATAAAATATTATACATTCTTCAAGCCGGGTATTACTTCAACACTAAGTCCTCAGTCACGGACTTTATCTTTTCCCTTCGCGGGATCACGCTCACCTGCAGGGACATATCAAATAAACGGTGAGCTATAAAGCCCAATGAGTAATCAAATCAATAATAACATGTATAAGAATAAAATTCTCTATACGAAATCAAATTTTGTATTATCATACAACACAAAACAAGTATGGCTCACGGGTTAGCCCGCTGTTGCCTTGGCTCACGGGTTAGCCCGCTGTTGCCTAGACTCACGGGTTAGCCCGCTGTTGTCTATATAAATCGGATTCATCAAAATAAACTGCGGCTCACGGGTTAGCCCGCTGTTGCCTAGACTCACGGGTTAGCCCGCTGTTGTCTATATAACAGTTTACATAGATATATTGACTCACAGTTCCGTTCTTGTCTATAACAGACTCACGGCTTATCTGGTCTTGTCATATCTTAAATAATGAAAATCTGTCATTTTTGTCCCTCAAATCACATATATCTGCAGCTGCTCATAGAACATTTACCATAACGGATAACAGTGAGATTACTCACCTGAAGGCTTGCTACAACTAGCGTTAATCGTTCCTTGCTTTGAAATGAAATCCGTAGGATTTTGTCCCGTACCTATAATTCCATTCATTTCAAAATGATTATAGGTTAATATACCATTTCAGTTGGTTCTAATGCACAAGAGTCTAATATAAGACTAATTCCAAGCATTAACCATTGGTATAAAAATTTAATACACTTCCCGAAATACGCGTATTCTACTACAGTACTTTCGGGAGGTCGTATTCGTATTTCGATAATTTTCCATGAAGTTTTACAACGTATTTAACCTATGTTTAAAATTTCAGGTCAATCGGATAATCCTAGCATAGGAATCAAATTTGGAAATTGCACCAAATTTTAACAGGAGGTTTTATGGCTTCTGCCCGATCCCGCGTCGCGCCCATGCAAGGGCCGCGTCGCGCCTGTTGCAGTTCCAGGCAGTGAAGTCCGATTTTGTGCTTAAAAATCCCATTTTTCCATTTTTAAGCACTTATTGCTCGACTTAATTGCTAGGCAATGTTCCAAGACCAAAACCTTTCATTAATATCAAGTTTAAAACCATTGGGGAATCAAATTCAAGCCCATTTATACAATTTCCCGTTTTTGCATTTTTGCTCCAAAAACCGAAATTGTTGAATTCTACTTGCTTCTAATGATTTCTTTCAGTCATTATAGCATCTAGAACTCATTTTAATCCATTAGAATCATATTTATCACAAGAACTCATCATCTAGGGTTCTTGATCAAAATTGTAAATTCTCAAGAATAGCAATCTACTTCCATTATATTGAATTAAGCCCTTATTAGCATGACTTAATGGAAGTATTACATCAATTAAGACACATAATCATAACTGCAAGTGCAGTTTTTGAGTTCTACAAAACTCATCAAGAACAATTAGTCAAGAACTTGGATTACTAACCTTTCTATGCCTCCAATTCTTCAATACAAAGCCTAGACTTGAAATCCAAGCCAAACCCTTTAAAAATTCTTCAAGAAATTGAGATGATCGCTCAAGGAAACTCTCTCCCGTGTCTCTCAAAATCTACACACAATGGGAGAAGCTTCCAAGCTTTTATACCTCCAAAATTTACATTTTGGTCCCTAGAGTTGCATATTTAGGATTTTTGCCACAATCTTCAAACATTATGCCACAAATTCAGTTTTTATAACATTTTAAGTTCAAGACTCAAAATATTATTACACAACAAGTCCTTTTCTCTCCAAAAGACCAAATTACCCTTTTGAGGTAAAATGACCATTTTGCCCTTTTTATTATAATTATATAATAAACATGTTTTTGGCGTTACAAATTCTCCCCTCCTTTAAGAGATTTCGTCCCCGAAATCATACAAAAAGTTGAGGGTATTTCTCCCTCATTTCACTTTCGGTCTCCCACGTCACGTCGGAACCTTTGTGATGACGCCAAAGTACTTTCACCATGCTGATCTTCTTGTTTCGCAGCTGTCTTATCTTGCGGTCTAGCACCCGCTCGGGTTGTTCCGGGTATCTCAGCTTTTCATCCACCTCAATTTCAGCAAGAGGTATATGTTGAGACTTATCAAACAACGTTTTCCTCAAATGGGACACATGGAATACATCATGTATACCATGAAGTTCATCAGGTAATTCCAATCTATACGCCACAACTCCAATTCTTTGGGATATACGGAAAGGTCCAATGAAACGAGGACTCAACTTCCCTTTCTTCCCGAAACGAATTAAGCCTTTCCAAGGGGATACTTTGAGCATAACCATATCTCCTACTTGGAATTCTATCGGTTTCACTCGTTTGTCCGCGTACTGTTTCTGTCTATTCTGAGCTACCTTCAAATTTTCGCGTATCAGTTTGATCTTTTCTTCAGTCTGTGCTACAATTTCGGGTCCAGCTAACGGCTTTTCCCCAACTTCAGTCCAGCAGGTCGGAGTACGGCACGGTGCTCCATACAAGGCTTCATACGGGGCCATCTGAATGCTGGAATGATAGCTGTTATTGTACGCGAATTCCACTAAAGGCAAATGATCTTCCCAGCTTCCACCGAAATCTATGACACAAGTTCTCAACATGTCTTCCAAAGTCTGGATTGTTCTTTCACTCTGACCATCGGTCTGCGGGTGATATGCTGTACTCATAAGTACTTTTGTACCCAGTTGCTTTTGAAGACTCTGCCAAAAATGAGAAGTAAATCTACTATCTCGGTCCGATACTATCGATGCTGGAAGTCCATGCCGACAAATCACCTCATCAATGTAACTTTTCGCCAGTTGATCTACTTTGTACTTTTCTTTATATGGTATAAATTGTGCCGATTTGGTCAATCGATCCACAATCACCCATATAGAATCATAACCTCGCGGTGTCCGCGGCAACTTTGTCACAAAATCCATGGTAATATGGTCCCATTTCTTCTCTGGAACCGGCAATGGTTGTATTTCCCCGTATGGTTTCTGATGGTTTGACTTCACTTGTAGACAAGTCAAACATCTTTCCACAAATCTTCCGATGTCCCTCTTCATTCCAGGCCACCAATACATCGGTTTTAACGTCCGATACATCTTAGTACTGCCCGGATGAACTGCATATCGGCTATAATGTGCATATTCTAGAAGCAAGTTTCGCGCTTCTCCTTGTTTCGGGACCCATATACGGCCTCTGAAAGTCTTCAATTTCTGAGCATTTTCTTCCAGATGCTTCAAATATCCAACCATTCTTTCGCTTTTTATATTCTCCGACTTATACGCTTCTTCTTGTGCTGCACGAATCAATTCTGGTAACCGGCTTGCTACACCCATACAAGCGGATGTAACTTTCAAAGGAGCTTCTTTTCTGCTTAGTGCATCTGCCACCACATTTGCCTTGCCAGGGTGGTACTGAATTTCACAGTCAAAGTCTTTCAACAGATCCATCCACCTTTGCTGTCTCATACTAAGCTCTTTTTGGTCGAAGAGGTACTTCAGGCTCTTGTGATCCGTGTAAATAATAAACTTCACACCGTATAAATAGTGCCTCCATAACTTCATTGCTAGAACCACAGCAGCTAATTCCAGATCATGAACTGGATACTTCTTCTCGGTATCTTTCAATTGGCGGGACGCAAAGGCTATGACCCGACCTTTCTGCAGTAAAACACACCCAAGTCCGACTCTAGAAGCATCGCTGTAGATCACATACTCTTCTCCACTTTGTGGTAGAGCTAACACCGGTGCTTCACATAAAGATTGTTTCAGCTTCTGGAATGCTTCTTGCTATTTTTCGGCCCACGTGAACTTTTCACCTTTCTTAGTCAACTTGGTCAACGGAGCAGCTATCGAGGAGAAATTCTAGACAAATCTTGTATAATAGCCTGCTAAACCAAGGAAACTTCGTACTTCAGTGGGACTTCTAGGCGGTTCCCATTTCATCACGGCTTCAACCTTTGCTGGATCTACTTTCACCCCTTCAGCATTGATTACATGGCCAAGGAATTGGACTTCTCTTAGCCAGAAATCACACTTGGAGAATTTCGCATACAGCTTTTCTTGACGAAGCAGCTCTAACATCTGTCGCAGGTGTACCTCATGTTCAGCTTGGCTCCGAGAATACACTAAGATGTCATCAATAAACACTATCACCGAGGTATCAAGGAACGGACGACACACTCGGTTCATAAGATCCATGAATACGGCTGGAGCATTGGTTAACCCAAAAGGCATCACCAAAAACTCATAATGACCGTATCTCGTTCGAAAAGCTGTCTTCGGAATGTCTGACTCCCTTATCTTCAGCTGGTGGTATCCTGACCTCAGGTCAATCTTGCAAAAATAGGACGCGCCTTGCAGCTGGTCAAACAAGTCGTCTATTCTGGGTAGCGGGTACTTGTTCTTCACCGTGATCTTGTTTAACTCCCGATAGTCAATACACATTCGCATTGACCCATCTTTCTTCTTGACAAACAGGATAGGGGCTCCCCAAGGCGATGTACTCGGTCTGATAAAACCTCTGTCTAGTAGTTCCTCCAGTTGCTTTCGCAGTTCCACCATCTCTGAAGGTGCTAAACGGTATGGAGCTCGAGCAACAGGTGCAGCTCCCGGAACTAGTTCAATCGTGAACTCAACCTGTCGATCTGGTGGCAACCCTGGAAGTTCGTCTGGAAACACATCTGGGAATTCGTTCACCACGTTCACATTCGCTACCCCTACTTTAATCGGTTGAGCCACCGATACATAAGCCAAATAGGACATTCCTCCTTTACTACACAGCTTCGGGCTTGAGCAAAGGAGATAACTGGAATTCTCAACCGAGGTCGTTCACCCTGAATCTTTATCCATTTTCCATCCGGCGATAATACTGTGATGTTTTTATTTCTGCAATCCATATTAGCATTGTTCGTTGCTAGCCAATCCATCCCCACAATCACACCAAATTCATTGGTAGTCATCGGCTTCAAATCTATAGGGAAAATGGTCCCGTAGATTTTAAGCTGACAACCTTCCAGATGTTCAGAAACCCAAACATATCGGCCGTCCGCTATAGCCACTTCCAAGCTTTCATCCATTGGTGTTAACGGTACATTCAGGCGGGGCAATAAAGACTCCGATACAAAACAGTGTGTTGCTCCTGGATCAAATATAACATATACAGGTATGGTATTGAGAGTAAAGATACATGTGATCACATCTGTCTTCTCACGGGCTTCCTCCACAGTCATCTGGAAAGCTCGCGAGGCCACTGGTCCTCCCCTATTCTTTGGTTCTTCTTTCTTTCCCACTTGCTCATCCCTGGGTCTTTCACTGTATGCGCCAGATTTCAGTTGGGGACAGTTCAGGCGAATATGATCCGTAGCCCCACATTGGAAACACCTACGGTCCGCCCGACAGTCCCGTGTAGAATGACCCGTTTTTCCACAATTCCGGCAGCTAACTGGCCCAGTATCACTGCGACAACTGCCCGTGTGCCTTTTTATGCATTTTTCACACCACTTTCCTTCATCTTTCTGGCCCTTTCCCCTAGACCCGGATTGTTGCGACTTTTTCTGAGGCGTCCAACCTTGGTCTTCCGCCTTTCGTTTCGTGTCCAAAACTTTCTTCTCGTCTTCTTGTCGTTTCAGTTCTGTTTCTCTTTCTGTGGCTCGATCCATCACTTGTCAGAAAGTAGTTAGTTTCAACGGTTGCACAATCTCTCTAATTCGGGTTGTCAACCCCCGAACATACTTGTCGATCTTTCTCTTTTCCGTATAGATATGGTGTTCTGCAAACCTAGCTTTCTCCAGAAAGCTAAGAGTATATTCCTGAACAGATCGGGAACCCTGTTCCAGATGCAGGAATTCATCTTCCAACTTCTGAATAGCTACTTCCGAGCAGTATTCTTCATTAAACTTTGTCTTGAATTGTTCCCAATGTATCGATTGAGATGAATCAAGATCCAGTGATTTATAGTAGGTTTGCCACCAATGTAGTGCACCGCTTGTAAGTTGGTTTGTGGCAAATTCAACTTTATCATCATCCGCACATTTGCTTACTCGGAATACCTTCTCAATATGCATGATCCATTCCATAGATTTGACTGGATCATCTGTCCCCGAGAATTCCTTTGGTTTACAACCAAGGAAGGATTTATACGTACACCCAACTTTCTTTATCGAGGCTTCCCCACCTTGAGTTTCTTTTATTTGCCGGGCCCGACTTTCTCCCTGGCTTTCATTTTCTGGCTGTCCGTCATGAACACTTTTTGCAGCCTCATCGGTAGGATCAGGATTGGCACTCGGATTAGGATTGCCGCTCGGGTTGGGGTTATTTGTTAATGTAGGCATCATTTGCCTCACCACTTCTTCCACTATCGTCCGAATATCAGGTGGATTTTGTCCCACCGGTTCCCTTGCTGGTGCTCTTCGCCCAACAGAGCCGCGTGACCGTGCCGGTCCACTTCTTGCAGTTCCACGCGAATTCGCACCAGTAGGATTGCTTCGTGTATTTCTCATACTTCAAAATTTCAGTAAACCGTTAGATTACATATATAATAACAAACTTATATATATCTAACAGTCCATTTATCTGTTCTTCTCTCAAGGTTTAAGTCCAGGAATCTAGTCTAAGACACCTAGTTCACTTAAACCACGGCTCTGATACCAACTTATAACACCCGACTTATTAACTAAAAACACCCCAAAATTTTTTTATTTTTCAAACCAAATATTTTACAAATAAAACATAGTAAGGGGTATTAGTTAATACAATTCGAGTACAAGAGTATCACGAAGTACAATACATAAAATATTATTCTTCAAGCCGGGTATTACTTCAACACTAAGTCCTCAGTCACGGACTTTATCTTTTCCCTTCGCGGGATCACGCTCACCTGCAGGGACATATCAAATAAACGGTGAGCTATAAAGCCCAATGAGTAATCAAATCAATAATAACATGTATAAGAATAAAATTCTCTATACGAAATCAAATTTTGTATTATCATACAACACAAAACAAGTATGGCTCAAGGGTTAGCCCGCTGTTGCCTTGGCTCACGGGTTAGCCCGCTGTTGCCTAGACTCACGGGTTAGCCCGCTGTTGTCTATATAAATCGGATTCATCAAAATAAACTGCGGCTCACGGGTTAGCCCGCTGTTGCCTAGACTCACGGGTTAGCCCGCTGTTGTCTATATAACAGTTTACATAGATATATTGACTCACAGTTCCGTTCTTGTCTATAACAGACTCACGGCTTATCTGGTCTTGTCATATCTTAAATCATGAAAATCTGTCATTTTTGTCCCTCAAATCACATATATCTGCAGCTGCTCATAGAACATTTACCATAACGGATAACAGTGAGATTACTCACCTGAAGGCTTGCTACAACTAGCGTTAATCGTTCCTTGCTTTGAAATGAAATCCGTAGGATTTTGTCCCGTACCTATAATTCCATTCATTTCAAAATGATTATAGGTTAATATACCATTTCAGTTGGTTCTAATGCACAAGAGTCTAATATAAGACTAATTCCAAGCATTAACCATTGGTATAAAAATTTAATACACTTCCCGAAATACGCGTATTCTACTACAGTACTTTCGGGAGGTCGTATTCGTATTTCGATAATTTTCCATGAAGTTTTACAACGTATTTAACCTATGTTTAAAATTTCAGGTCAATCGGATAATCCTAGCATAGGAATCAAATTTGGAAATTGCACCAAATTTTAACAGGAGGTTTTATGGCTTCTGCCCGATCCCGCGTCGCGCCCATGCAAGGGCCGCGTCGCGCCTGTTGCAGTTCCAGGCAGTGAAGTCCGATTTTGTGCTTAAAAATCCCATTTTTCCATTTTTAAGCACTTATTGCTCGACTTAATTGCTAGGCAATGTTCCAAGACCAAAACCTTTCATTAATATCAAGTTTAAAACCATTGGGGAATCAAATTCAAGCCCATTTATACAATTTCCCGTTTTTGCATTTTTGCTCCAAAAACCGAAATTGTTGAATTCTACTTGCTTCTAATGATTTCTTTCAGTCATTATAGCATCTAGAACTCATTTTAATCCATTAGAATCATATTTATCACAAGAACTCATCATCTAGGGTTCTTGATCAAAATTGTAAATTCTCAAGAATAGCAATCTACTTCCATTATATTGAATTAAGCCCTTATTAGCATGACTTAATGGAAGTATTACATCAATTAAGACACATAATCATAACTGCAAGTGCAGTTTTTGAGTTCTACAAAACTCATCAAGAACAATTAGTCAAGAACTTGGATTACTAACCTTTCTATGCCTCCAATTTTTTAATACAAAGCCTAGACTTGAAATCCAAGCCAAACCCTTTAAAAATTCTTCAAGAAATTGAGATGATCGCTCAAGGAAACTCTCTCCCGTGTCTCTCAAAATCTGCACACAATGGGAGAAGCTTCCAAGCTTTTATACCTCCGAAATTTACATTTTGGTCCCTAGAGTTGCATATTTAGGATTTTTGCCACAATCTTCAAACATTATGCCACAAATTCAGTTTTTATAACATTTTAAGTCCAAGACTCAAAATATTATTACAAAACAAGTCCTTTTCTGTCCAAAAGACCAAATTACCCTTTTGAGGTAAAATGACCATTTTGCCCTTTTTATTATAATTATATAATAAACATTCATCGGTTTTCTCAAGAAATGGGAACTGCTTCTCGTGAAACCTTACATCTCGTGAAAGAATTGTCTTTTTGTTTTTAATGTCAAAAATTTTGTAGCCTTTAGTTCCTTGTGGGTAACCCAAAAAAATACCGTGTCTCCCCCTTTCTTCAAATTTATCTCCCTTGGTTTCATTGCTTCTAAAATAGACCAAACATCCAAAAACTTTCATGTGTTGGTAGTCCGGCTTTTGTTGGAAAACAATTTCATAAGGAGTTTTATTCTTTAACACTTTAGAAGGCAATCTATTGATAATGTAAGCGGCAGTTAAGACGCATTCACCCCAAAAGGACTTGGGGAGATTGGCCTCAAACTTGAGGGCACGAGCAGTCTCAAGGAGGTGTCTGTGTTTGCGTTCTGCCACCCCGTTTTGTTGCGGGGTGTGGGGACAAGTGGTTTCTAATAAAATTCCTTCTTTATTGTAAAAATGAGTCATTTCATGAGACGTGAATTCTCCCCCGTTATCACTTCTAATTTTCTTAACCGACCTCCCAAATTGGGTTTTTATCAAATTATAGAAGTTAATGAGGCACTTTCCTGCTTCGCGCTTGTGCTTAAGCAGGAAGACCCATACACCTCTACTAAAATCGTCTACAATGGTTAAAAAATAGTTTGCTCCTGAAATGGAAGAAAACCGATACTTTCCCCAGATATCACAATGCAACAATTCAAAACAACCATTGGTTTTAATTTCACTACTTTGAAAGGGTAGTCTAGTATGTTTAGCTCTTGAACAGGAATCACACAACTTATTAAAAGAAACATTCCTAAGAAAATCAATTTGGATGAGTTTTTCACCGGAGGCATGACCCAGTCTTTTGTGCCAAACTTTTGTGGTTGCCATGAGAGCCTTCTTCTCTTTTCTGAGCATCCTCACTCGGTAAAGACCCTTCCTGCACTTACCCGCACCAATCAAGCTCCTCGTGAACAGTTTCTGCATCACACAAAAATCAAGAAAAAAGGTTATAGCTGATTGAAGCTCTTTACTCAGTCGGCTAACCGACAGAAGATTGCAAGTGAACTTGGGAATGTGAAGAACATTTTTGATTTTTGCACCTCCCAATAAGGTGCATTCACCTTTTCCTTCAACAGGTATGAAATCTCCGTTGGGAATAATAACAGGAGTTTCATTGCTAGTTCGGACCATGTTCTCAAGAGTTTCGACGTTGTGTGTAATGTGTTCGGTGGATCCCGAATCAATTACCCAATCGTCATCAGAATCAGTTTTACCTATCATAAAGGCTGCCGGGGTCGGATCTTCTTTTGCTTTCTTACCATTGCCTCTAAAATGTTTCAAGAAAGTTTCATATTGTTCATTTGTCAAACCTGGGATGGGACTCGTACCAGCCTCGATGCAAGCAACTTTTGGTTTGCCTTCATCTCGTCTTTTATTTCCCGGCCACCAGTCAGGATATCCAACACGTTTGAAGCAACCCTCCCGATTACGACCATCTTTGTAACAGAAGGTACAATGTTCCTTCTTTTCGGTTTTGCTGTCTTTTGTAGCAGGTCTGTCACGTCGTTGGTTGGAGTTTTCTTCTTTTCGAGTTTGTGTAAAGGTTTTGAAAGCAGCGGATTCGGTTGGGGATTTCTTGTCGCCGGATATGGTTCTTTGTCGTTCATCTTCCGCAACCAGATGGTAAGCGTTTCCCAAACTTGGAACGGGACTCATGGCGAGAATTTGTGTTCGGATGACAGAAAAATTGTTATCGAGCCCCATGAGAAACTCGTAGAGCCTTTCTTTCTCTCTAAATTCTGTTGTTTGCCTTCCAATGTCGCAGGTACAGCCACTGCATGCACATCGTGGAACGGAAAAAACAGCCTGCATCTCATCCCAAATTCCGCGTAACTTCATGTAATACGCAGAAACGGAGGCGCCTTCTTATCGTGTTCCGGTGAGGATTTGTTTTAATTCATATGCCCTAAGGCCACTTTGCTTCCCGAAGCGTTCCAGATCTCACTAGTAGTACTTGCATATTTGACACTAGTACGAATGTTCTTTTCCATGGCCGTCGTAAGCCATCCTTTCACCATGGCATCACAACGAATCCATGCCATATAATCAGTAGCCGTCTTTCCTGGTTTCTTTATCGATCCATCGACGAAACCAACTTTGTTTTTGGCAAACAGGAAATTCATCATCTCCTGTGACGAGTCGGTGTAATTGTTGTCGGTGAGAACATCGTTGACATGCATTTGTTTCGGATAATCCGAAGCATGTATGTAGAGAGGTGAGTTCGTGTCGGGCCCGGCTTCTCGTTTCGACCCTTGGCCGGAGTCTTCTGCGCTGCCAGTCATGAGTAAAGATGACGGCTGTTTCGAGGTTGGTGTTTTAGGTTAGACCTGCTCTGATACCATGTCAAATTCCATGGCTCAAAGTAATCGATTGTTTTTCATTCTATTAACTGAAAACGGCTGAAAAGCCTTTAAATACAAAAGAGTTTAAACTAACTCTCCTAGAAACAATGAATGGGAACGAGATAAACAGATAAGCTAGGAATGAGATAAACATAAGCAGGAGATAAAAACAGATAAGGGGATAAGGAACATATTTGAATTCCAATATGAAGTGAATTGGGCGGTTTGGGATTGTGGTTAGGAGAAGGCACCCGTACCTCATGACATAAGTTTTGCTTTCATAAAAGTTTTAGTTTTAGGATTATATAAGGGTATATTAGTTTTAGATTGGGAGAATTCACGCGATAACCGTTCTCAACCAATGATTTTATAATGGCATATTAATAGTTGTGTATTTTAGTTAAATTATAATAGATTAAATTAATTGATAATTTCTTAAAATCTAAGGGTTGGGGGAGTAGATCCCTCCCATCCCACTGAACCCACGCGCCACGTCAGCTTTTCTCTCTCCTCTCACTTCCATTTTCCCCATCTTTCACCAATCTTTCACCCATGGAACCAGTACCCACTGAACCCACTGAACCCACTGAACCCACAATGCCACATCATATATTTGATATTTAAATTCATTTATTAATTTAATAAATGATTTTTAATATTTAATTTAATATTATAAATAATGATAATATGCAATTAATAAAATAAAAATCACAAATAACATAAAATTAAAAAACCACACCATTACAAAAATTAAAAAGAAAAGTAATACCTAGAAATAAAATCCTAAATACGGAATAATAAAACCTAAATAACGGAAATGAAATACTAAAAACGTTAAAACACCTAGTGATCCAAAGTAGCTATGTATGTATGCTCGATGTGGTCTACAAGATCCGCAAGAAGTTTTTGGTGAATTCCTTGATTGCGTATTTCGAGAATCAAGTTAGGGCTAACTTCTTGTTCGTTTGGGGAATCTGGAACATGTACTGGACATATAGCCCTACCTTCATCCTGGATGATCATGTTGTGTAAAATTAGGCAAGCGTACATGATATCTTTACATCGATCGACCTCGACGGACCGTGCAGGCTGTCTGATAATAGCCCATTTTGCTTTTAGAACGCCAAAGGCTCGTTCAACGTCCTTTCTTGCCGCTTCTTGGGCCCCCTTGAAACGCTTCTTTTTGGGGGTAATACGGTGTGAAAATGATTTCACAAATGTTGCCCAGTTAAGGTATATCCCATCAGCAAGATAGTACCCATGCTTGTATTCTTCCCCCTCCAAAACAAATGAACATGATGGTGCTGTACCATGAATGGTATCATTGAATAGCGGTGATTGGTACAACACATTTAGATCGTTGTTGCCCCCGGCAACACCAAAATATGAATGCCATATCCACAAATCATTTGATGCTACTGCTTCAAGTATAATTGTAGGATACCTGTGATCACCTCTCATGTACTTGCCTCGTAGATACGTTGGACAACTCCGCCAATCCCAATGTGTATAGTCAATGCTACCCAACATACCAGGAAAGCCATGTTTGGCTTCGTGTGCAGCATACAACAGTTGAATGTCACTGGTTGTTGGTCTACGCATGTATTCTGTACCATATAACTGAACAACACCAGAGCAATAGTTGTAGAGGCTTTCACGGGAAGTTCGTTCTGACATATTCAAGTATTCATCAAGTGAATCGGGGGTGCTACCGCCCCCCAATTGGCGGATCGCTGATGTGCATTTCTGCAATCCAGTGAACCCTTTAACTCCACCGGCATTATAAGTTGTCTGGAAAATTGCATAATTCATTTCCAAGTCTTGATCAATCCGCACAAACAGTCATCTACTCATTCGGAACCTATTTCTGAAATTAACATCCCCAAACTTTGAATTGGGGACAAAGTAATCTGCCATAAGCTGCTGCTCAGCAGTTTCTCGATCTCTGTGGAGAAAAGTTCTATGACGAGGAACGCTAGAACTTGCAGTATTTTGGAACATGAAATGTGCAGCTTCAGCAATAACCGCGATCGTATTCACATCGGTATCGTCATCAGACGATGACGATACCAACGGCATAGGTTCATCCAGTAGTTTGCTGTGAACATACGAACCGGAAGAACTGGAAGAATCGGAAGAATCGGAAGAACTCATTTCAATTTAAAATAAATTTGAAATGAGGGTTTTTTTTTTGGAAAGGGGAAAATAGTGTTAATGTTTAGAGGAAGATAGAAGGGTAAAGGTGTGAGTTTTGAAGGAGTGAAGATGTGGTATTTATAGAGTTGAGGAAGGATAATATTTGGAAGATTAAATTTTTTTTTTTAAATAAAATGTGGGATCATCAGCTTCACCAACCCAAGCCTCACCGTTCCACACCCGAGCCCGCCGAAACCGAAGGGGAGGGGGCAGCGGTACCGGAGGTACAGGCGGTACCGGCGGTACCGCCCCAACCTTTCACCCATCTATCAAGCCACTCCGTCCACCCTAAGGATTTGATTAATAGTTACCTAAAAAGTAGTTATTTTTTTCTGTTTTTTAATAACCAAAAATTAATAAAATTCTCATTTAATATGATATTTTTTGAAAAACAATTTTTTTCTTTTATATAAATCGAAGTAACAATGATATTGAAAATTTTATTATTTTATCGGAATATCTGTAATCATGTATGAATAGACGCATTTTGTATTAATTTATCAATATGGTTGTAATCGTAAATGAATAAAGCACAAATTGAATATAATTTCAATACAATTATAATCATAAGTGAATAAAATACATTACATAAATTAATAGATTATATAACTATTCAGAAATTAATAATACAAAAAGAAAACAAAAATTACAATGTAGAACTTTACTATTTCCTTATAATCATAATTGAACATCATACATATGCACATGTAACACATATAATCATTAATGAATACAACTAAACATTATACATCTGTACATGTAAATCATAAGTGAATACAATTAGAATCCAATGTAGTAGCATAAATGATTGGTTTCTCACTCAATCATCAGTGATGAATACAATTGTAATCCAATATAGTTGGATAAATAACTACAATATCAACGATTGGTTTCTCACATATAATCATTAATGAATACAATTAAACATCATACGTTTGTATATGTAAATCATAAATGAATACAATTGTAATTCAATATAGTAGCATAAATGATTAGTTTCTCACTAAATCACAAATGAATACAATTGTAATCCAATATAGTAGCATTACAATCCAATTATCTCGATTTGTATGAAGGAGGTAGAGATACGGTGCCGGTGATGTCTGACACTAGTGACGAAAAGACATTCAACACAGAAAGGAGGGAGGCTTGAAGGTCGGTTGTATCTATGTGATTAGTCGTAAAGAGAAAGATAGAAAACCCTATTTTTAATATATATATATATATATATATATATATATATATATATATATATATATATATATATATATATATATATATATATATATATATAAAGAGAGAGAGAGAGTGTGTGTGTGTGAGAGATTCCATATTAAATGGCTAATTGTATGGAACATAAAAATTTGAATTCCCATTATACCCTTCTATCAACTTAAAAGTTATATTTTCATCTCATCACTTTTCTAATTTACATAAATGACCCACTTGATAATAGCCTTAGATTTGATTTTTTTGATGGCCTAGATTGGTTCTCACGTTCTCAAACTTTTAGGGATTCTCAATTGAACCTACCTATATATATATATATATATATATATATATATATATATATATATATATATATATATATATATATATATATATATATATATATATATACATATACATATACATATACATATACATATACATATACATATACATATACATATACATATACATATATATATATATATATATATATATATATATATATATATATATATATATATATATATAAAACACATCAGCGGTGGTTGGATTGGCAACGGCCCTTGCCTCTCCTAGGAGAGGTTGTGGGTTCGAGCCTCACTCCACGCAAACATAAGGCTAAAGATATTAATGCCTAGTTTGTGGCCTCTGTGCTAGCCGGTGTTGTGTGTACCCGGGGGCTGGGTATTACCCAGTCAGTTGCTTACAGGGCGTGTTTCCGGGGTGAGCGTGTGCTATGCACCAAGGTTTGCCGGTTGCGGGTGTGGGTCTAGTCTCTGTGCAGTCTCCTCGGCGAAGGGTTGACGACGAAGAACTGTAGTTAGCCTGATGTACCTAGCGTAGCTGTAGTATATTACGACTCATGTAATCGGATTCATCATTAACTTGCAAATATATATATATATATATATATATATATATATATATATATATATATATATATATATATATATATATATATATATATATATATATATATATATATATATGTGTGTGTGTGTGTGTGTGTGTATACTAGCGGCGTACCCGCGCGATGCAGCGGGTGACGTAGTTCGTTTCGACAATTAGCTTTCGAGGGGCGATTAATTTCCTTTCGGCGATTAATTTCCTTTAATAAAAAGTTTTTCCTTTACTCTCTAACCTAGGCTATTTATAAGATGACTTTCTCTGGAAAATGGGACTCGATTTACCAACTGTAGATAGGACTTAGGAGTACTATGATTGAACAGTCATCATTGTAGTTATGGACAAAACTATATCCAAATGATTTAGGTTTTGGGTTTGAGGTTAAGCAAACTCATGCAACATAAGAGTAGTTGATTGCTAGATGCTATTGTGAAGTAGGTCATAGTATTACGGTCTTATGCATTTTTTTTACAAATCCAGGTTTGTGGTTTATTTTCAAGACATATGTTGCTCTTCTCAATCTGTAAGAAATTTGCTTCATATTAGATAATGTTTATGCACTACTATTTTAATTTGAAAATTTGTAGATGACATGTTGCAACCACTAAATGACGGCTACATATGTTGAACGTTTAGGCTAGAGGGAGTGGCCTCGCCAAACCCTCGCCAAACTCTCGCTGAAGCCTCGCCAAACTCTCGCCAAAACTCTCGCCGAAGCCTCGCCAAACCACACCGCCACCCTCGCCTTCGCCTTCGCCGATGAATTCCTCGCCAATATATCGACGAACTCGCCAAACCAGCTGTTTAGCGAGGGGGATGGCTCGCCGACCACTCCCCCCAGCCTTAAAATGTGATATGAATATATCAATTTGAATTGTTTGGTTTGTTTTATGGTAGTGAGATGGCGTTATAATTGGATCACATTCCATGAGGTTGTCGTATTGCACATTAAAAAGAATGTGAATGTTTTATTACATAAATGAGAAAAAGGGTCCAGCTTATAAAAATAAGAGTAAATTACACGGATGGTCCCTGTGATTTACCAAAACTAACACTGAGCACCCAAGTATTAGATTTACACTAGATGAGTCACTAAAGTTTCGTTAAACCGACACATTGGTCCCGGGTCTATATAAAAAGATTTTTTTGCCCTTTTCATTTTCTTTTTTCTTTTTCTTTTTACCCTTTTGTTTTTTTAATAAATAAAAAATAAAAAACCACCCCACCCCACCTCTCTCTCTCTCTCTCTCTTCTCTCTCTCTCTCTCTCTTTTTCTCTCTCCACGAAAACCCACCCCCCAGTTTAACCAGGAAACAATCGACTTCCCATTGATTTCCTCCCATATTAACGTGAATCAAGTTTCTTCAAACCTGCAACTCCATAAAAATCACCAACTTCCGAGACGTTTAAACCTGCAACTCCATAAAAATCACTCCAACTTTCTAGAGTCTGTGAATTAATGGGAGAATTCATTGAGCATATGGCGTTGGTGGTTAAGATCACAGCAATCACTACAAATAAAAACTTCAAAAATCCCGTCAATTTCCAGTCGTTTTGGTTTCCACGGACGTTGAGATTGTCGAGGTTGGATCCATTCGTTCCATACCGGAAAACCCCAAGCTTTTGCAATCAATCTGATCTTTGTTTTCCGTCGATCAGATGGTTGCTTCAGTAGCCACACCAATTCCAGTCAACAAACGGTCCACTAATGCCTCCGATCGACTCTAAACCAACCAATATTCAGGGAAAAAGCTCGCGGTTAGGAAGCTGGAGGACACGCGGCTTCCGTTTTCTATTTGGGCCCTGTTCAACACTCCTCAAAAACCGACACCACAATTACACATCGATTTCTCCGGCATTACGTTACAAATCGAGAGAGAAAGAGATGCCGGTGGTGTAATCATCCTTCACTTTCAACTTCTTCAAATTCAAATTCAAATCCATCCGAGTTCATACTTTCCGGTTGCCGCCTCCCTACAATTCACAGAGAAACAGAGGCAGTTACGGATGTGGGAAGGCGGAGAAAAGCATAGAATAACAGGGACTCGATGACTGTGACTTCATTTGAGCGAATATCGCTTTGCAGAGACGATGTCTGCTTGCTCCACAGGTGGCAAATTGAAGTTAATTTTGGTGGAATGGGGCTTCTTTGATGTTTTCTCTTGATTTTGCTAGTTTGGGACCGAAATACCCTCGTTATGGCAGGCTCCTTGGCAAAATCACAAATCTCTGGAGTTGCTCTGTTTTTGGAAGAAACTACCCCTGATTTAGTTCAGTACGCAGGTGCTTGATTGAAGTTTTTTCCGGTGTTTTAATATGCTCGCAATTTCAATCCATTCCACTTGGATTCGTGGGAGAGAGAGAGAGAGAGAGAGAGAGAGAGGTGGGTGGGGGTGGGGGTGGGGTGGTTTTTTATTTTCTATTTATTAAAAAAACAAAAGGGTAAAAAGAAAAAGAAAAAAGAAAATGAAGAGGGCAAAAAAGTCTTTTTATATAGACCAGGGACCAATATGTTTGTTTAACGAAACTTTAGTGACTCATCTAGTGTAAATCCAATACTTGGGTGCTCAGTGTTAGTTTTGGTAAACCACAGGGACCATCCGTGTAATTTACTCTAAAAATAATAAGCGGACTACAGGATAATGTAAGTTAGGAATATTTTAGCATTGAATGCACTTTTATAATTTATTGTTGAAAATTTTGTTTTTATCTATTGTTTTTCATCTCTCATATTCCAATTGTGAAAGCAATCATAAAAAATTCAGGCAACAACCAAATGGAATCATTCACTATGCCACCAAAATTGATTCAATGTATAGAGTAATTTGTTTTATATTAATCAGAATTTATACGTTATGTCTTTATCTTAGGGTGTATATGTCAAAAGAAGTCAACCAAGTAAAATTTCACTCTTACAGCATGAGTACGCAAAAAAGGGTGCATAGATGAACTCAATTGCAGATTTTACTAACATTGAATGTCATTCCAATTCCATGGAAAGTTTTCAAAACCAAGTAATGAACTCTCTAATTAACTTAAGAACCATAAAATGATAAATTGTAAGTATGTTCTATGACGTAAAATGAAAAATATAAAAGCAAATCAGGTTGCTAGAACAAATGAGATACCGTATTAAATACAAAACACCCAAGCATAAAATGCTTGGTTTTTCATCCACAATATGAACTTTTATACGTAGCCCAATTTTCCCAAAGCCCAATATGAATCCTATATATCCTAAAAACCCTAAAACACTTAATTTTCATATGCAGCCGTATGTGGATTTCTCTCCAACAAAATGCATCTCCCGTCTATGTTTTCTACCACCGGAACATCAACACCGCCGGAGGTAGACCGCCGGAAATGACACCACCGGGGTCACTCTCATCTCCCCGTCTATGTTTTCTGCCACCGAGTGTAAACCACCGCCGCCAACCACATCTCCCCGTCTACCTTCCTTCTCCTCCCTTCCAATTCTTCGTCTCCTCTCTACCATCTCTCCGGCACATCCTCGGAACACTTCTCAGACAAAGCTTCTCGGAGAACACTGATATAATCCAAAAGCCGATAGCATCCAAAAACCGTTTCTCTCTGACAGCTCCGGTAAATGCATATTTACAAAGTAGCTTTTCGGTAGAGAAGACAGATCAATGCGTTAGTAATACTCCGGTTTGATCCAGATATGGAAATGTAAAAGAGGTCGCAGCCGATAATAGATACAGCGGTGGTGTTTAATCGTGATGACAACCATGGTTGTGTTGATTTCCAGCCTCCATTCGACATGTTCTGGAGCTAAGAATGAATCTTATCTCAATTGGAGCTCTTGACCTTAAGGGCTATGACAACCACTTCGGAAATGGCAACTGGAAGTTGTTAAAAGGCATTATGGTCATTGCAAGGGGAAATCTTTGTGGTACTATTTATAAGTCATATGCAAAGTTGATTCAACCAAGTCTTAATGCAGTAGAAGAAGAGACATCACCAAATCTGTGGCATAGAAGACTAGGCCACATGACTGTGAAAGGGTTAACAACTCTTGAAAAGAAGAAGTCCATTTCCATGGAAAAAGATGTTGCCCTGGATCCTTGTGAATACTGCTTATTTGGGAAACAACACAGAGTTTCCTTTAGCTCCACAAGAAATAAGCGCTCTGAGTTGTTGAGCCTTGTCCACTCCGACGTATGTGGACCCATTGAAGTAGAATCCCTTGGTGGAAACCAGTATTTTATGACATTCATCGACGATGCATCACGAAAAGTATGGGTTTATTGTCTCAGGTCGAAGGATCAAGTATTTGATCGTTTTAAAGCTTTTCATGTAATGGTGGAAAGACAAACTGGCAAGCAGTTGAAATGTCTCAGATCAGATAATGGAGGTGAGTACTATTCTCGTGAGTT
This sequence comes from Cichorium intybus, assembly GCA_023525715.1. Lineage (NCBI taxonomy): Eukaryota > Viridiplantae > Streptophyta > Magnoliopsida > Asterales > Asteraceae > Cichorium > Cichorium intybus. The sequence goes on along the minus strand of CM042011.1, from coordinate 123,541,957 downwards.
CTCCACATATTGCACAAAATATGGTATCAGGCATGAAAAGACTGTCCCACGTACCCCACAGCATAATGGTGTAGCAGAACAAATGAATCGTACCATTGTTGAGAAGGTCCGAAGTATGATCAGTGCGGCTAAACTACCAAAGCCATTCTAGGGTGAAGCTGTATTGACAGCTTGTTACCTTATAAATAGGTCACCTTCAGTTCCATTGAATTTTGAAGTTCCAGAAAAGATATGGACAGGTAAAGACATAACATATTCTCACTTGAGAGTATTTGGGTGCAAGGCGTTTGCACATGTGTCAAGTCAATTGCGGAAGAAGTTGGACCTCAAATCCACTCCATGCATCTTTATTGGATATGGAGATGAAGAGTTCGGGTACAGGCTATGGGACCCAGAACTAAAGAAGGTTATTCGAAGCAGAGATGTTGTTTTCTATGAAGACCAGTATTATGATTTCAAGGCATCGATTAACGAGCAACAAAGCTTCAAAGTTCCAGAAACGATATCTGAAACAAAAGATGATTTTCCGACCGATGAACAGAATAATGAAGTTGATGATGAAGATCAAGGAGGTGTTGAGCAGGGGGAGCTTCCACCTCTTGATAATTCAGAGTCATTGCCAGATGTTTCTAATGAAGAAACTCAAGTTCGACGATCTGATCGAGTTCGTGTTCCTTCCTCAAGATACCCAACTTCGAACTACATCCTTCTTACCAGCGAGGGGGAGCCAGAGAGCTTTCAGGAAGCTCTATCTCATATTAACAAAGCCAATTGGCAGAAGGCCATGGAAGAAGAAATGAATTCTTTGCAAAAGAATCAAAGATATGAGTTGGTGAAACTTCCTAAAGGAAAGAAAGCCTTGAAAAACAAGTGGGTTTTCAAGTTGAAGAAAAATGGCAAAGGAAACATTGTGAAGTACAAGGCAAGACTCGTTGTCAAAGGATTCCAACAAAAGGAGGGAATTGACTTTGATGAGAGTTTTTCGCCGGTTGTGAAGATGATGTCGATTCGAGTCGTGCTCGGATTGGTAGCCAGTCTAGATCTTGAACTTGAGCAAATGGATGTAAAAACAGCTTTTCTCCATGGTGATTTGGATGAAGAAATATACATGGAGCAGCCCGATGGGTTTAAAATCCCAAAGAAAGAGCATCTCGTCTACAAGTTGAAGAAGAGCCTTTATGGTCTTAAGCAAGCCCCAAGACAGTGGTACAAGAAGTTTGACTCGTTCATGGCAAGTCACGAGTACAAAAGAACTGTTGCAGACCACTGCGTGTACTTGAAGAAGTTTCCAGAAGGGAAATTTGTCATCTTTTTTCTCTATGTGGATGATTTGCTAATAGTCGGTCAAGATGCAACCATGATCAACAACTTGAAGAAGGATTTGTCTAAGTTCTTTGATATGAAGGACTTAGGCCCAGCTCAATAGATATTGGGCATGAAAATTATCCGTGATAGAGAATCAAGAAAATTGTTCTTGTCACATGAGGAGTATGTTGAACGTGTGATCAAAAGGTTCAACATGGAAAACGCCAAGCCTGTTGGCACTCCGTTGGCAAATCACTTCAAGTTAAGTAAGAAAAATTACCCTTCTTCTGATAAAGAGAAAGAAGAGATGAAGACAATCCCTTATTCCTCAGCCGTAGGAAGTCTTATGTATGCAATGGTATGCACAAGACCAGATATTGCTCATGCTGTTGGCGTTGTGAGTAGATATCTAGCAAATCCAGGAAAGGAACATTGGGAAGCAGTCAAGTGGATACTGCGATACCTGAAGGGTAGTTCAAAATTATGTTTATGCTACGGGGGAGCAAAGCCAATCGTGAAAGGTTATACAGATGCCGATATGGCAGGATATCATGATAATAGGAAATCTACATCAAGTTATGTTTTCACTTTGGCAGGGGGAGCTATCTCATGGCAATCCAAGTTACAAAAGTGTGTAGCACTGTCAACAACAGAAGCCGAGTACATTGCTACCGTTGAAGCTGGGAAGGAGCTTATATGGTTAAAACGGTTTCTTCAAGAATTGGGGTTTCCCCAAGCAGAATACATCATTCATTGCGACAGTCAGAGTGCTATGGACCTGAGCAAGAATTCGATGTACCATTCTCGCACTAAGCATATCGATATCTGTTATCATTGGCTTAGAGAAGCAATCGAGAGAGGAGAATTGAAGTTGTTAAAGATCAACACAAATGACAATCCTGCAGACATGTTGACCAAGGTGGTGACACAAGACAAACACAAACTATGTGCTGAAATAGTTGGGCTAAGGATTGTTCAACAGAGGCTGGAGGGGGAGATTTGTTGATTTCCAGCCTCCATTCTAGAAGCCACCATTGTTGACAAACCTTAAGGTGGCAAATTTGATCTTCTCTTCCAAGAATTCAATGTGTTCATATACTATAGATTTAGTGGCTAGTTTAGCTATAAATAGAGGCTTAAGTTTTAGTTCTTAGACATCCCAAACATCACAAACACATAGAGTTAGTGAGCATAACACTTAGAGTGTAAGTGTTAGTTAGAGGGTTGGTTTTTTGTAATAGTCGAGTGTGAGAGTTGCTCCTCCTATTGTAATTCTGTTCTAGTGTTGAATAGAAAAATTTTCCAATCCCAACAGGTTGCTGATGGTGAAGGTGCTGTAGGGGTAGCGTTGTTTGGCAGAGAAGCAACTTCTGTGGGATAGTAGTTTAGATCCAAGAAAACATCCATAACTGTCAAAAATTTTGACGATCCAAGAAAGCATCAACATCTATTGTGCTTGTATATAGAACAAATCAAAACTAAAACAATTATAATAGTTAACATATACAACTTTTAGAAAGACAGAGAGAGAAACCGAGATTACGTGTGAAGTTCGTGGTGAGTCATGGTGTTTGGATCAAGAAGCGATACTCTGGTTCGTAGATGGAGCCAGGATATGGCGATTTAGAATCGTGAATGATGGATTATATAGAGCCAGAGATAGCAGACACAGTGGCGATCCGTGTCTTACCGTTTTGTTGAGCCATTGGATTGTTGAATAAGAGAATGGATGGTGAGATCATACTTTCAAAGAAACATCTCATCCAAGTGATATGCAAATCAATCGACCGCCATATAAATTCATTCAAATTCAAATTAAATTAGCAATGCCGCCCAAAAATAAGAATGCATTGAATACTTGTACCTCTTAATTTTAAGACATCTATGCAATAAAAGCTTGTACATATTATATATGTATTATAGTATATATATATATATATATATATATATATATATATATATATATATATATATATATATATATATATATATATATATATATATATATATATATATATATATATATATATATATATTGAAAGGCAACATTCAATTAAAAAGAAACGCAGCACCAGCCAGGAGCTGGGAAACCGCGAAGATACAAGACAAATTACATCACTGATTTTGCTAATCTAGGGGATGAAACCCACAATCTCCTATCAATGTTAATTCTAGAAGCCCTTGAGTCGATCCCCAAACTGTTGGATTAGGTGTCTAAGCCATGACTAATAATTAGTATTTATCTAATTAATAGTAGCATAGTCCATTTAGGTTGCCCTCATAGTTGGAGGATTGGCAGAAAGTCCGGTAGAGAGAAAGATTGATTTATTATGTGATTAATAAATCAATAGAAATTAAATAAATAGTTTATTAATATATTTAAGTGATAATATATTAATTAGAAACTATAATAATTAATTGGAAATTTTTCTGGAATTAATTGGAATTAATTTGGCAGTTAAATTGATTAATTAAGGTGCAAGGACTAAAACTGTAATTATTCAATAGTTGAGTAAGTGACAGTTGAGTGAGTGAGAGTGGTGGTCGAAATTATATATGGAAATATATTTATTTTCGATTTTGATAATGAGGATAAAAGGGTTTGAATTATTAAGATAAAGGCTTATCTTAATTTGAATTCAAAAAGGTTTATCTTTAAGGTTTATCTGATCACCATTTGTAGCCTATAAATAGGGAGGCTCACCCTAACCCTAAAGCCACGATTTTGAAGCTCTCTCTAAAGGTATTTTCGGCCAACAACTCCAAGCTAGGGTGTGACTACATTTGAGGCAAGAGGTTCTGTTGCTTTGCTTCCAAGATTCACTAAAGGTTGGTTTTTCCTTGATCTTTCTTTTAGTTTGATTCTTTTTGGGCCTTTTAGGAATTGTTATATGTTTAATTAGAAGAAAAACTTAGATCTATATAGGTTGCATGTGAACTTAGGTTTTTAGTTCATAGTTGCAGAAAACCTTTCAGTGGTATCAGAGCTATTTGGTTGTTTTTCTTGTTAAATTGCTATAACTGCTTTCCTGAAAATTAGGGTTTAATTGTTTATAAACCCTAATGTGGCCAATTTCGAAATTTAGGGTTTGTTTTAGAAACCCTAGCCCCTCCCCTATGATTTGGCGATTTTTTGTGGATTAGGTTAGAAGGTATTCTATTTTTGGTAACTTTAAATTGTTTAAAAGATAAACCTTAAAACCCTTTATCCTAAAAATCGAAATTTAAGGGATTGGGATAGGTTTTAATTAATTTGATTAATTTGATAAAAACCTATCTACTTTTGAATTAATTTAATTAATTGGTAATTAAAAGATAATTCAAGGATTTAATTTAATTTAAAATTTAATTGCTTTAAATTGGCGAAAATTAAATAGATAAATCCTAAAATATTTTAAAATGTTTAAAATATCAAATTTAATTAATTTAATTAATTGGTTAATTAAATGATAATTAAAATCGATTTTAAGGTTTAATTTAATTTGAAATTTAATAGTTTAAATTGGCAATAAATTAAAAGATAAACCAGAAACAATTTTTTAAATGGTTTAAAAAATTACATCTTATATATATTATAATTACGGAGTTATTATTATATGTATAAGATTAAAATGGTTAGTCAAATCATTAGTAGGCCTCATTCACGAAGCTGGTCGATAAAGTGGGTATAAGGAGACTGCCTATAAAATGGCGGTCTAATGGGTGAACACTCTCGCCCACCGCTCGCTTGATCAGTGGAAGGTCGTTAGCCGAACATGTTTGATAGGACCACCTAATAATCACTAAAAGTTAATGATTCAAAGTACTAGAACACTTAATAAAATCCCAATCTAGTTACTTTAGAAAAAATGTGAATTGATGCTAATCCATGAAATTGCACATTGTACTTTATGAAACATTGGTGGAGCATGTGTGGTTAACCGGCACGCCAATTGGGGTTCATAAAGAGTTGCAATGGGTTTCCCGGGTATTATCATTGTTGATGGAGCGTGTGTGGTTTACGGGCACATCAATTAGAGATGATAATTAACCCGAGAGTACCAAGCTAATTTGCATGGTTATTCACATCCAGTTTGTGATCCTCGGCATCCCAGTCACAAACAGTGGGGCACATCCGAGATTAAACATGCCATTTAAAAGTTTAATGAATCTCATCAGAACTAGGAATTTCATAAGATGAAATTGATAAGTGTTTATCTACCTTAATGACCATTATGTTGTGATTACGGCATCCCTCTTCACACCATAGTTGGGGTATTTTGGATCCTAGCCTTAATAAATAATATATTGGGTAATTTTTAAAAGGAACAGTTAAACTAATAAATTCTATTTCTTTTATAGATGTCAAGTGTCAATTCTCCTCCTTCTCCTCCTTCACCCATTTCTGGAAGCATCAGAATGCACCTGCTTAATATGGAAAGGCTGACTGGCCTCAACTGTAAAGAATGGCTTCGCAATTGGAGACTGGGTCTCGGCATTGCTGGCAAGCTACATCTCACCGAGTATCCGATCCCAGTTCCACCGGAACAAGTCATCATAAAAGGTCGTTATGATGAATCCGAAGAGATTCGTGAGGAACAAGCTAGAATCCTCGGAAGACTTGCAGAGTGCAAGCTAAAGGGAGGAAGTAGCATCAATTCGCATGTTCTTCAGATTGAAGGGTACATAGGCGAGTTATATAAACTTGGTCATCCCATGAGTCAGGAGGAGAGTGTTAACATCCTGCTCGCTTCGCTGACAAATGAGTACGATCTGTTCATTCAGACGTATAGAAAGGAAAACCAGAAAAAGACCCTCATGGAAATGCATCCACTGTTGACTTTATACGAGTCACTCTTGGACAGGCATAGCTCCAATGGCTCAGCTACTTCTGGATTAAGTCCAGTAAAGAGACGTAACAAGAAACGGTCAAGATCGACTGGACATGTCTCAAACTGGGAATCCGCTAAATCGGATACAGTCACAGAAAGATTGGAAGACGCTCCAACTCTTTTGAAAGCTCAGGTATATCTAAAAACCTCAAAACTCCTGTTCCAAGATTTCTTGATACATAATGTGACAGTCGTATTTTGGTTTGTATGCAGGGAATCAAGAAGGCATGGGACTCTGGTGCATAGGAGCACATATGGATTGGATCTCCAGCTCGTGCAGTTTTGAAGTTTAGATAGATATTAAATATTGTTATTAGTCTTTAGATACATTTTTGACATTGTCTATTACATTGTTCAAGGATTTTATTTTTAATAAAATTGTCATATTTTCTTTTAACACCTGTTGTCTAAAATTATCCTTGAAATGTTATATGAATGTGTTGAATGTATGATTAGTAATAACTTGAATGTTGATGCATCCAAAGTGTTTGGATTCAAGAATTGTGTCATTTATGATAGTTAATACAAAAGTTATAAGAATCAATTCAACCATAGGTCCAGTTGGACAGAACCTTGGAATCATTTGACTTAGAGTCACTTGATGAATTGATTTCTTAATGTGTCAAGAAATGAATCAACCAAAGGTCCAGTTGGACAGGACTTTGGAATCATCTGACTTGGAGTCAGATGATGATTAAGTTCTGTATAAAGCACATGTGGCAAGAAATGAATCACCCAAAGATCCAGAGGATAGGATTTTGGAATCAGTTGACTTAGAGTCAACTGAAGATTGCAAGTCTTGAACAAAGTCATAAGTTTACATAGATATGTAAAGGACATTGAGATTAAGAGCAACGGACACACCTGTTGTTGTGTATTGCTAGAATCTTGATATAGAACATAATTGTTTGTACTTCACGATATTCATCATTCGGTATGACGAATATGACATTGCTAATCGGGATAAGCAATTGAATTGAAATCTCGAACAGTTCAAGGACTTCGAAGGAAGTACAAGTTCCACAGAACCTGAGCGATAACAAAAACTGAGGAAACGGTTTCACAGTTCATTCTCTTCCAAGAATATTAATGGTTATAATGTGTCTTAGGGAAGATAATGGAGCATTGGTCGAAACAGTTCGATCCTCGGTGTATGAGATACATTGCCAATTAGTTTCCAATAAGATGAACACTATACCAGTCAGTCCATATAAACCATACTCCGACCACATCCTAGACTAAGTAGGTCTTGCAGACACTGCCTGAAATGTAAAGCTGGGATTATCCCACTTGTACATAGAATGTCCAGGGTCTTGTAGTGTTCATCTGAGCCTCATGACCAGCTGAACTTGATCAGCATTGTCGTCTCATTAGCTATCCCACTGTAACTAAAGAGCTCTTTTAGAAAGAACTCATGGTCCAAGGAAACAGTGGGAGTTGGGGCAGTCCTAAATGAGTTTAGGATTAGCAATGAAAGAACCTTTTTAGTCATCACTAGGCTTGGAGCAGAAATCAGATTTCTGCTTTACAACTGACATAATCTCCTCTTGACCAGTAGTATTGATCACCATCATAAGTATTTGTGATCAGGCTGACATACCGATTGGTGGTAAAACACTGCAGTTGGTACGGATTTGCAATCCGACTACTTGGAAGCATTGGTGAGCCCGGCTGCTGCCAAATAAGAGGACCTTAGGGCGAGACACGGACTGTGTGAAAATTTGATTGATTTTACACCTGGTTTAAAAACCAGTGGGAGTAACTGAATCATCAAAAGAAAGCAACATGGACATATACATACCTTCAGAGCATCTAGTTGAGTCGATACTCAGAGTCAAGCAATTGATTCCGAGTAAAGCACTCGCAATAGAAGATGAAATCCGAGAGGATTCTCTATGGCATAGTGTGAGTCGTTAGTGGAGCATGTGTGGTTTACCGGCACACTAATAGGGACACACATAGAGCATGCCATTACAAAAGGTACATGGCCCCGGGTTTCGTCCCACGGGCATCTCGCAAGAAAGGATATTCAGATTCTCAAAATATGCCAAAGGATTGGATTTTGAGAAAGGGCTGAAAGATTTCCATTAAAATGTCAGAAAGGTTTAGATTCTCAAAATGTGCCATAAGTCCTGGATTTTGTGAATAGCCTATAACCGTGTCAAAGCTAGTGGGAGTCGCCGTTATCCACTATCCCCACATGTGGGATAAATAATGGTTCTAGGAAACGTCTCTTTTCATTACGAAGTGTAATGACTTGGTGTTAAGAGACGGATCGCTATGAAAGCCTTAACAGAAATACGGCATACTCAGGTGGTTATAAACGTCTATGAGATAGATCCAGATTCTGCCAAGATGATCTTGATGAGATTCAAGATACATAGACTTAGGAAAGTTTTTTCCTTGTCATTGCAAAGTGTGATGACTTGGCATGAAAGAAATAAAGAAGGTGCAACATACTCATGTAATTCACAGTCATCTATTGGATAGATGAAATCACCAGCATAGACTTAGCCATTGTAAGCATGATCTTGATAAGATTCAAGATGCACGAGAAAAGTCTCCGAAAGGAAAATAGTTTTTCGAAAATCATGACACAAAGGATTATAAATAATCCTTGGATTCCGAAAGGGTTTGGAATAGGATTAGATCGGGTTCCACAAGTTTTGGATCGATCATAAAGTCATGAACATGTCCTAATAACTTAATGCTTAGGGCATAGTAAGTTGGATTCAGGACATTGCCTGGCTGGGAATACTGGATGGATTGGTTGAACTCAAGTGAGAATTCATTAGGAAATGATTAGGGTGAAAGTGATAGTATTAATTTGAAATATTTTCAAAGTGGTAATTATTAACATCAGGACATGATGTTAAAGGACTTCATGGTTAAAGAGTCTCGTTGGTATTCTGATGGAGCACGTGTGGTTCACCGGCACATCATAACACCTCGAAATAGTCTTAGGGTGCAGACCCAGAACCATAGGAAGTCACAGTACACAAAACGGAGTTAAAAGAGAAATTGACAGGATAACATATTGAGATGTTATCGGATGAGCATCCGATTGGATCATCTGCAATAAAATGTATAATTATAAGATACTTTGGATACATAGAAAGAGTGTAAGGTTGATAAAGACATAGATGTAAAATTAGAATTGAAAGTTTAAAAGAAATCTTGAAACCGATAACAGTTTATGACAAGGTCCGACTTGGTGATTACCTTGTGGAGACTTGGTAATAAGCAGGAGTAGCTGCCAGTCAGATCTTTATGTTTTACTTTTGCATGTTTTACTTCCCGAATAATTTAATTATTCAGATAAGTCCACAGTCGCTCATACTTTGGGAAGTAGGTATTGAATCAAGACTGTCATGAATTGGTTTGTAGACTGTCTAAGGAGTTAGACATAGCAATAGGATTGCTACAACATTCATGAGTACTTAGAAATAGAGATTTGAGTATTGGATAAACCCACGCTCAACAGATTGCTTCATGGATTATATCACAAGCAATGTTGAGACGATAATATCTTATGATCTTGGAGTGGAGAGATATGAGTTATGATTTACAAGGCAGTTGTTCATTGATAATATGAAAACGCATCGGTAACTCGATGTTATAAAACGTGTTGTTGTGAATAATTTGACTGGTAAAAGATATAAGCATATGAGTCGAAGCTTATTCGTTCCTTGACCCTGATGGGAAACAGATATCTGTAGGCCTCTCGATGATTTTGAAGTTGACTAAAGTTCTGGCCAGCTTGGAGTAAATTGATGTGTTCAATTAGAAGTCCCAAAGTCATAAGCAAAATCGGAAATCGGGAAACAGAATATCGGACAGAGATTGATCTCAATCCATGTCTCGTGTCTGAAAAATATCTTGTTGGACGAAGGATCATATGATCACTTATCATTAGACAGAACTGACTAGGTCAGAGTTCGGCAGCGGTTTCTAGGAAGCTACAGTTGCTAATTAATTAGAGGTTAAATTGGTAATTTTAGACATAGACTTATCCAAGTGGGAGACTGTTGGATTAGGCGTCTAAGCCATGACTAATAATTAGTATTTATCTAATTAATAGTAGCATAGTCCATTTGGGTTGCCCTCATAGTTGGAGGATTGGCAGAAAGTCCGGTAGAGAGAAAGATTGATTTATTATGTGATTAATAAATCAATAGAAATTAAATAAATAGTTTATTAATATATTTAAGTGATAATATATTAATTAGAAACTATAATAATTAATTGGAAATTTTTCTGGAATTAATTGGAATTAATTTGGCAGTTAAATTGATTAATTAAGGTGCAGGGACTAAAACTGTAATTATTCAATAGTTGAGTAAGTGACAGTTGAGTGAGTGAGAGTGGTGGTCGAAATTATATATGGAAATATATTTATTTTCGATTTTGATAATGAGGATAAAAGGGTTTGAATTATTAAGATAAAGGCTTATCTTAATTTGAATTCAAAAAGGTTTATCTTTAAGGTTTATCTGATCACCATTTGGAGCCTATAAATAGGGAGGCTCACCCTAACCCTAAAGCCACGATTTTGAAGCTCTCTCTAAAGGTATTTTCGGCCAACAACTCCAAGCTAGGGTGTGACTACATTTGAGGCAAGAGGTTTCTGTTGCTTTGCTTCCAAGATTCACTAAAGGTTGGTTTTTCCTTGATCTTTCTTTTAGTTTGATTCTTTTTGGGCCTTTTAGGAATTATTATATGTTTAATTAGAAGAAAAACTTAGATATATATAGGTTGCATGTGAACTTAGGTTTTTAGTTCATAGTTGCAGAAAACCTTTCACAAACACGATTCTCTTTGGATTTGACTAAATAAATCATCCACTGATCTTCGTTTCTCTAGAAAGGTTACTTCGTTCCTGTGTTGCCAAATAGATGCGATCGAAGTAGCCCCAATAACTCCTAAAGTCTTCTTTTCAGTACCATTCATCCCCTCCTCGGCAAGCCAGTCGAGGACTTCATCAATCGAATCCACATTTTTTTCTTTTAAATTCCACCAAAAAATGATTCTGCACCACAGTTCTTTAGCGTAGGGACAGTCAATGAAGATATGCTTCACAGACTCTTCAAACGAGTTGCAGACTTCACAATTTGAGTTTCCTGAAAACACATTCATGTTAGCTAGGAGAGTTTTCACGGCAAGCCTCCCTTTACAAGCTCTCCACACAAGGATGTTTATCTTTTTGGGCACCCATTTACTCCACCTGTTCTTCCCAATTATTTCTTGTTTTTTGTTTGTAATTTTTTTTCTCATCCCAGCAACAGTGAATTGCTTCTTGGGATCGTCCACATAAAACCAATTGTCGTCTTTATCTTCAATCGCCACTGTTTGAATTAACGAGAGTAGATTGTCCATGTCCTCCTTAGTTCTCCCTTCTCTTATCGTGTCTCGCCAAGCCCAGCCTGTACCGTCCGTCTTCAGTCTATCAATTACCAAAGCATTTTGATTTAGATCAAGATTAAAAAATCTAGGGAATTGTAACCTTAAAGGTTTTTCCCCAAGCCACCAGTCGAACCAGAATTTGGTATTTCTACCATTTCCAATCACTTTTTTAATCATCATTCTCGGATCAAGATTATCAGCTTTGAGGTCTTCCCATTGGTTGACAATCTGCTTCCAAGTGTGGCCAATTTTTATGTTAACCTTTTCCCCAAAGTTTGAAATCTTTCCATGAATGCTGTCAACTATATGAACCCAAAGAGCAGCACTTTCATTTTTGTACCTCCAACACCATTTAGAAAGAAGTGCTTTATTAAGGTCTTCCATAGAACCAATACCTAAGCCACCTTTCGCCTTGTCCACCAACACGTCCTCCCATTTAATCCAAGGGATTCGTATTTTCTGTTGGTCTCCTCCCCAAAAGAAGGTTCTTCTTAAGCCCTCCAGAATTTTCAAAGTACCTCTTGGCACTTTATATAAGGAGAGGATGTAAGTGCCAAGGCTTCCTAAGACACTGTTGACAATCGTGTGTCTACCACCATAGGATAGAGTTTTGACTTTCCAATTACTCATCCTTTTCTTTAATTTCTCGATTAATCCACTCCATGGCTTTTTTGATCGCATATTTATGCCGATCGGTAAGCCGAGAAACGTCGTAGGCATCTTTTCAGTTTTGCAACCAATGACAAGCGCCATATCTTCCATCCGATTTTGATCTACGCCAATGCCAAATAGCGAACTTTTTTCCAGATTGACCTTCAAGCCTGTGGATTTTTGAAAGCAAAAAAGAATCCGGACCAAGTTGAGGACGTTTTCTACGGACCACTCGCCAAAGAATATGGAGTCATCTGCAAAAAAAAGATGGGTTAATTTAACTTTATTGTCTCCAACTTCAATTCCTTTAAAGGAATCGATGTCAGAGGCTTTAGATATAGCTGAGTTTAAGCCTTCCATAACCAATGTAAACAAAAAGGGGGCGAGTGGGTCTCCGTGACGAAGTCCTCTATGAAGAGCGAATTCAGAAGTAGGGCTCCCGTTGACGAGAATGGAAGAAGATCCCGAATTCAACCATTCCTTAATCCATTGTCTCCATTTCCAACCAAATCCTTTTTGGGACATAATCGAATCCAAGTACTTCCATGAAACAGATTCGTATGCTTTCGCAATATCTGATTTGAATATGAACATTGTCTTCTTTTTGCATTTAGCCCAATCCACAACCTCATTTACAATCAAAGGGCCATCTAGAATTTGTCTTTCTTTTATAAAAGCGGACTGGGTTTTATCAATAATTTTTGGTAAGACCTTCTTCAGACGATTGGCTAGCATCTTAGAAAGAAATTTATAGATACTAGTGATGAGGCTGATTGGACGATAGTCTTTTATCGTGGTAGGATTTTTTACTTTAGGGATAAGAGTAATAAACGCTGTGTTAACTCCTTTCGGGATCTTAGGGTTCGAGGCAAATTCATTATACGCTTCCAATAACTCATCCTTCAAAATATCCCAGAACTTCTTGAAAAACTCGACAGTGTACCCATCAGGACCAGGGGACTTGTTTGTCCCACAGCTCCAGACCGCCTCTTTCATTTCTCTCTCTTCAAAAGGTTTCTCCAAATCAAGTTTGTCTTTTTCTGAAATCAAAGTAGTAGAATTGATGTCGTGAACCCAGTTACATTCGGAATCTATCTTAAACATCTTCTCAAAATGATTTTTAAAATGCTCATTTACTTTGGTCAGATCCACCTCACAATAGCCTTCGATATCTATCCCTTTGATACTTCTCGAATGTTTCTTTCTCTTAATGTTGCGATGAAAGAGGGCAGAGTTCTCGTCCCCTTCTAAGCACCATTTGTTTTTATTCTTCTGCATAAGATCATCGTTTTCCTCCTTCTCTTTTTTTCGCAATTTAGCTGTTAATTCCAGTCTCTCAAGATACAGAGTGTTAGAACCCCCCTCCATTTCAGTAATCTTGTCTATCTCCTCTAATCTAATCGTCCAATTTTTTTTCTCTTCACAAGTTTTCCTGTCTTTTTCCGCCTTCCATCTTTTTATCCTATCCTTAATGAATCTTAATTTTTGCATCATCACAAAGATCTTTTTATGATTACCTTCAATGGAGAATTCTTGCCAAGCTTTTCTTACAATATTATCGAATTCTTCAGCTTCCATCCAAGAATTATAAAGTTTAAAAGGGATATTGCCATAATTTCTGTAAACTTGCCTCATGATAAGTGGTTTGTGATCAGAATATACTCTAGTGTCAAAGATAACCTCGTAATTTGGCCAAACAGCAGCGAAATCTTCATTCAGCAAAAATCTGTCTAATTTGGAAAGTTTTGAGCCTCCCCCTTTGATGCACGTGAATTTCGACCCTCCAATCTTTGCATCAATAAGGTTATTTTGCACAATGAAGTCATTAAAGTTCCTAGAGGCTCTCTCGTCAATCATAGAGCCTCTTCTCTCGCTGACTTCTCTAACATCATTAAAATCTCCAAAAATAACCAAAATCCCCCTCCAACCTCTTATAATTGTAGAAAGAAATTGCCAAAGATCAAATCTCTTAGCAGGGCACTGGCTGGCGTAAACATTAATGAAGCAGATTTGAGAATTCTTTTCAATCCACTTACCTTGGACCACGAGACAGTCATCTCTACAAATGGCTTTATCTTTAGAAAATAAGTTCTTGTTCCAGATACTCAAAATTCCACCTCCTTGACCGGTACAATTTGAGCTCACAAAATCGAAGTCGCTGCTTCCCCATATTCTTTTAACGGACATCTCTGAGATGTTTTTTCTTTTCGTTTCTTGAATACCCACCCACGAAAGATTAAATTTATAGATCAAATTCGAGAACCACCTGGTCTTGAAATCGTCTTTACCAAAACCGTTAGCATTGAGGGACAACATATTCATTGGGTCTTGGTTATTGCTCCTTTCCTGAGATTCATCATTTGAATCCCCCCAATCTTGAGTCCCCTGCCTTTTGTAAAACCACATAGCTCTCCAATTTCGTTAATTCTAGAAGAAACGCCAACGGATGATGAAGAATCTTCAGTCATAATCTCACCGATTGTTTGAGTGTGCGTCTTTTCACTTCGAAACAGGTTTTTTTTTGTTTGGCTCCTAGTAATACGCTTTGAAGTATACCGATCTTCAATCCTTGAATTAGTAAAAAAAGCCTCCACTTTATCACAGTGATCTTCTTTTTGCTCATTTGCCATAAGTTCAAGTTTCTCTTTGATGGGGGTACTTTTCGACAGAAGGAGTTTAAGTGTGTCTGAACATTCCTCTAAATTGAATTTTCTATCCGAAATGTCGATTTTGTGAAAAGGGTTTTGTTTGTGCTGGGTATCATTAAGTTGGGGTGAATGCTTTTTATTAGAAGGGCTAAGGTGGATTGGGCTGTTAATAGAATTTGTTTTGGGCTCACCTATCAGCACGTGGTCCGTTTTTATGACCTCGAATTCTTCCGCATCATGTTGTTCCTCGAAATCTTCCACATCATTTTGTGACCTGAACATTGAAGCTTGAACCCCATCATGTTGTTCCTCATAATTATCCTTTAATTTTGAATTCTCCTTCTCATGCGTAATCGGTGTTGTCGGCTTGCGTGTTTCGAGGTCGTCAGTTTCTAGGATAGCCGTCTCCGTATTACCGTTGGACCCTTCGTCTTCCTCGTCGGAAAAATTTACCGACTCCCCTTCCTCCGATGAGTAGAATTCCTCTTCTTCTTCGTCCTTCAATGAATCTTCATTATCTGAATTTATGGATTCTACGTTCTCCTTACTAGAGGCATTAATATTTTTATCCTTATCACCATTATGATCAATCTTGTGTTCTTCTTCAAAGACTCTGACATCAAAGATTTGATTACCAATTTTTACTTCCATAATTTCATTAATTCGATCCATCCTACCCGATTTAATGCAAATTCTACCATATGACCAGTCTTGTCTGGAAGCTGAACAAGGATCCGTAATGAGTACTTCACCCCAATTTCACCCGATCTTAATAAAGCTATCGGGGCTCCACGCTTGAACAGGGAGGCCTTCTATTCTTAACCAAATGATCCTATCCTGAATGCTGAACGAATTGTCCCATCTCTTCAGTGTGTTAAAACAGGCTCGAATTTCATAGTTAGCCATGAGCTTGTTCTCTTATTCTTCTGACGATGTATCGAGTAAAACCCATAATCCTCCTAAGAACTTCACCATCTTTCTGTTAATACCTTCACAGGCGCACAAGTTTGCTATTAGCTCCAAGTAACTGTAACATTTAACTTCCCCCACCAACTTGTTTCTTAACGATTCTAACACGTCCGTTGGAATTTCCAAATCAATAGAGATCCTCTTTCGTTGTGCAGCACTAGTTTTATGATTCTTCTCCACACATGAACTCAAAACTTCCTTGTTATCAGCACAAGTTCCTCTAACAGCATCTGCACAGGAAAAGTTTTGCCTTCTGTTTCCTTCGTATCTAATGACGCTACCCTTCTCTTGATCTTTCTTTTCGTTTCTTTCGCTTCTTGTAATACCCTTAACAACAATATTTTGGCCTCTTCGTTCATCCCTATCATACATTGCTTTCTTGGAAAATAATCTCCTTTTCCCTAACCAAAAACGGTTCAGGAGCTCTTCCTTTTTCTGCACGTTCGCCACTCTATTGAATCTAGCAAAACCAAATCTTAGGCCATGTATGAATATATGACTAATTCTGGACCAATTATCATCTAGGAGTAATTTCGGAACTATATACAAAATAATTTTAATAACTATTAAAATAATTAATGAGATTTAAGTAGTCCCACTAATTTAGGGATAAGTTTGACAGTTACCAAATATTGTTCATTATCACAATTTTCCTATTTACCGGCTAACCAAATCACGATCACAGTGTTCAAAGCACTACCACCGTCAAAACCTACACCCTCCTCATCGACCAATATGATCAATGATGGACCAGTGACGGATCAATGATGGATCTGTGATGGATTAATGAGGGATCGACAACTACTGACAGATCTGTGATGAATTAGTAACGAACTAATGACAGATCAAAGATGGATTGGCAACACATATTACAAATTCTGTTGACGGTGTAATATTACAAATTCTATTGACAGATCAATGACGGATCAACAACAGATTAATGACGAATCTGCGACCGACCACTTTTTCCAGATGAGCAACAGCAACAATGTAAATATACGGTTTTTGTATGTTAGCTCGGCTGTTGACAAAATAGGTTTTAAAAGAATGCAATGTTTATTACACAATTTTGTTTATATTCTTCAAGAATGTTGTAGATATTTACAAAGACATAGTACATATTACAAACATATTCTTAAAGAATACACAACAAAATGTTGTGTATATTCTTCAAAAATATTGTATATATTCTTGTGTTATGTTATATGAATGGTTCTTATTTTCATAGTATACATTCTTGATTATATTGCAATATATTTTTCATAAAGAATGATTTCTATTGTCTAAAATATTAAATTCTTAAAGAATATTATGTTATTGTATTTAGGAATAAATTATATTCTTTAAGAATTACATAATGACAATATGTATTCATCGTTATATGACATGAACAGTATAAAAGAATATAGGGTTTCTGTATTTCAGTTTGTCATTTTAACAAACAAATTCTTGAAGTATGTAGCTCCAATATTATAACTTTTTGTATATATTCTTCAAGAATGTTGTATATTATACAAAGTGTAGTATATTTCACAACATATTCTTAAAGAATGTAGTATAGATGATTAAAAATATGTGTTCATAATATTTTTTATAAACCTGTGTTTTCTTAATATAATAGTTGTAAAATAATTAATTATTTTATAAAACCCCACCTACTTAAGAGATAAACAAAGGATTCCTTTTTGTAATTTTATTAATAGTTACCCTTTCTAGGGGTTTAATTGTAAAATATGATTAATTAATTTCCATATATTTATGATTAGACCACTGCATCTAAAACTGTAGATCATTTTAATCGAACGCTCCATATATGGTCATACATTTACACAATAGAGGAAATTCACATTTAATTGTAACCATATGTATGTATGCATGTACGCATGTATGTATGTATGCATGCATGTATGTATGTATGTATGTATGTATGTATGTATGTATATATACATATATATATATATATATATACATATATATATATATATATATACATATATATATATATATATATATATATATATATATATATATATATATATATATATATATATATATATATATATATATATATATATATATATATATATATATATATATATATATATATATATATATATATATATATATATATATATATAAGGACCAAAACAGAATGGCATGAGTTTATGGAATATGAATTCCTTTAGTGATGTTCCAATTAATTTCTATGGGATTTGTGGGTGGGGGTGGGGTGGGTTGTGGATTGTGGGTGTGGATGTGGATAACGATGAGTCGTAGATGAGAGACGTGTCAAATTACTTTTTTATGTGTTCCACCGTTTTTGGTGGTACTAAAATTTGATCAATTAATCTCATTTGACGTGGTCGTTGTTTCAGTCCCGTCCACGCCAAACGCAACTTCAAAGTGATTTGTTATATTCCGTTCCATCTAGTACTACATACCAGACACTACCTATAAGAAAATGCTTCTTTTGTAATAATAGCATTTTTAAGTTTATGCACATCTTATAACTATTATCATTTGAATGATAATATGATTCTCCTTAATCAACAAGATACAATAGACACACACACACACACACATATATATATATATATATATATATATATATATATATATATATATATATATATATATATATATATATATATGTGTGTGTGTGTGTGTGTGTGTGTGTGTGTGTGTGTGTGTGTGTGTGTGTGTGTGTGTGTGTGTGTGTGTGTGTGTGTGTGTCTGTTGTGTCCGTGATGGTGGACGGGATAGCCAAGAAAGATTGTAAGACACATTTCTTTTTGAAATGCTTATTAAGGTGTTAGGATAGTTCGGATACCTTTAAGATAGAGTTTTTGTGCGAAAATGCTAAAAACGAGTAACCCGGGTCGTGTGAATTAAACCGGGTCGAGTTGGGAGACTTAAAACAACTTTGGAAATCTTTTGGACAGAACCCGGGTCGAGTTGGCCAACCCGGGTCGGGTTTCAGTCGGACTGTCGGAGAATTTGGGCTTTAGCGTCACACGGGTCGAGTCCATCAGCACGGGTCGTGCTGCACCGGAACCCGGGTCGGGTTTTGGAACCCGGGTCGGGTTACGCGCAGACCCATTTCATTTAAATCGCAATTTTAGCCATTTTGGGAAAGGATCTCTCGACTCAAACACTTCCTAAACCCTAGAAAACATTCCCTCTTCGTATTAGGACCAAATCGGAAGGCTAGAACGCGGAGGATTGAAGTAATTTTCGATATCTCGCTTATTGAAGGTAAGGTTTACGATTCTAGCCTTTTTGAACGGTTGATTTGGTCATTTTGGGTTGATTTCGAGAAGTTGTGAAGTACTATCTGTGATTAGATGAAAATTGAGTAGATAACACTTGTTTGGATGTGTTGAAACGTTTCTAATCCCGAGTTTTAACTGTTGTGATCAAGTTTCAAGCTTGAATGGTTAAAAAACAACATATTCACCTTTTGTTGGTATGAATATGGATATGTAGGTGCTGGAAATCCTTGAAGGATCGTTGTATCTTCTAAGGTGTTAGCTTGGATCGTATAGAACTTCAAACCAGGTGAGTACTCTTATGTACTTGAGTAGAAATCTATCTTGTGGTAAACTGAATATGCATATATGTTAGGATGTTATTACTATAATCAAATTGTGGAGTGAATTGTTATATGTGAATAACAATAACCAAATTGAGTATACATATTGATCATATGAACTGAGTAGACGTTAGAGTAGTCACATCAACGAGTTTTGAGTCAAGTTATATAGCTATGAGGGCTATTGAGCTGGATTAGAGATTGGAATGGAATGAGTTTATATGTGTTAGTTTAACCTTTGGTATGTATAATGAGTTGTTTTGCAGGTTAATAATTTGTATATATGATAAGAGATGTTACATGTTAGTAATTACCTATTGACTCTTTAAATTGAATTATTTTGTGGTTGAGTTGTTCATTGCAGAAAGAGAAAGGTTATATGAGTTAATTAAAGTGTTAATATTGTTTTGGTATATATGGCTAAGTGTGTTAAATCACATTGCGGGACCAAGATAGTCCCTTCAAAATGAATTTTGTCATATCGAACGAATGAGAAAGTGTATTGAGAATGAGTTCAAAGAGACATTGGGCGTTGACAATCGATTAATAATGATTACTTACTGAGCTCTCGTAGCTCATAGTTTTGTTTGTATTTGTGTGTAGGTTTTGATAGCAGAAATCGTGGAAAGTGGATCAAAGAAAGGTAGCAAGAGTTAGACCTGGACCTATTTGGATTTTACTTTGACATTTCTTTTGATTGAACCCGGTTTTTGACACTAGTAATTGCTATGTTGTAAATAGTTTCTTACTTAGTCCACATTTTTTGTTGTACTGCTTGTATAACTTGTTACTCACCTTTGAGTTACACCGAGTATTTTGTGATTGATTTACAAACTCTTTGGTGTATCTTAAGATTGAGAAACCGGGTGTTACAAAGATGCAGGGTGTGGATCGAGGAGAGAGTTTGTCTGGTAGGTTGATATGAGGAAAGCAGAGACATCCAAAAACTCGAAGGTGGAAATATGTGGGGTGAATTTTGAAAAGACGATGTCTAGGTGTGTCATCGTCAATGGCAGTGGACGGTAAGATGTTGAGTAGGTGAGCAGCCATATGTAAGGCTTCCACCCAATAAGTAGGTGCGAGATAAGCTTGAAGATGGAGAGTGCGAACCATGTTGTTGATAGTGCGCAACATACGTTCTGATTTTCCGTTTTGTTGAGATGTGTAGGGGCATGAGAAACGAGATTGAATTCCATGGTAGGCACAAAAATCATGGAATTTTTTGTTGTTATATTGCGCCTCCCGGTCATCACATTGTACGGATTTTATGGTTGTGTTAAATAGAGTTTTTATGTAGGTGGTTAAATCAAAAAACTTAGAAAACCGTCGAATTTTTGTTTGAGTGGGTAGACCCAGATATAGTGTGTGTAGTGGTCAAGAAATATAATAAATAGTGAAGGCCACTCACACTAGGGGTAGAAGATTTCCATACATCAGAATGAATACGAAACGAAAGTTTAATATGTTTGCCAAGTTTGCAAGTGTGGCATGAAACCATACATACACTTTTGTTACAAGATATAGAATTATTTGAAAGTAATGATTGAAATATATGCTATTTGGGGTGGCCAAGATGGTGATGCCAAAGAGATGGGCTGGCAGTGAAGAGGGCTTGAGGAGATGTTGGAAGCACAGGGTAGAGAGGGCCGTCACTGTCACATAAGATCAGAGGTCTTTTGGTCTTGTAATCCTTGACAGTAAAACCATATTCATCAAATTCAATTGCGGTTTTATTGTCACGAGTGATGTTGTGCAAAAATATAAGATTTTTAATAATGGAAGGAGAGATACAAATATTGTATAAGTAAAGCGGACCTGTTACCAACTAACTAGCTAAGATATATAGCACGAGAGTGATTGTGAAGCACAACAGATTGTAATATACCTTTGTTTTTATGAACGTGGTCCGTTACACCCTGGTCAATAACCCATTCACATGGTTCATTTAAAGAAATCGTGCTAAATAATTGCGAAAGCGATGTTGGTTGCTGTGTCGTCCCGAACCAAGTCTATGGTGATGAAACTGAGGATAATTACGGATCAGTAGGTGAAGTGAGTTGGCCAGTGGCACGGGCCTGTGCATAAGGGCGAGCTGGGGGGTGGGCCCAGGATACCAGGCGCTGAAGAGGCCAACAAACAAAACCAGATGGCAAGCTAGGCGCTGAAGAGGCCCAGGATTGCTGTGGAGATGTGTTGGCTCAATTAGGCCCAATCGCTACATGGGGAAAATTAGGTTGTGAATTCCATGTGGGCTGAAGTGGTTATAAATCCACTGAATAGGAGACGCATGGGGTACTTAAACCCACCCAGCGGTGGGCTGTCCAGAGGCAGGTAGGCATTGTTTTCCCGACTGATTGGAGGTGTGGTTGCCAGCGAGGATTGCCTTGCTGGCAGTGGTCAGGACGGCTGTTGGAGTTGTTAGAAGTATAGAGAATGACAGGCGAGGAGGAGTGATCGGTGTAAGTAGGCGGTGAAGGGTTGCGATGAACCGAAAAATGTTGTTTGTCTAAAAGGAGCATCGAGCATGTTTTGGAGAAGGAGGGCAATAGTTTTTGGTGAAGAATAATGGACGCAACATTGTCATAGCGAGATAATAACCATTTACCATGGACATGACGAGTTGCATGTCGGACACTTTGTAATCGCCATCGAGGTTGTCGAGAAGGTCGGCAAGACTCTATATTTTTTAGTAGTAGGTCGACATTCATATCCACCATAGTGATGTTCTGGAGCTCGTTGTCAACTTGCATTGATCTTGCGTCTTTTTTGTCTCGAAACAACTTTTCGAGCGTAAGCCAAACAAACCGAGCCGATGAATCACGTTTTAGAACCATTTGTAACAGAGATGGAGAGACGGTGGAGTAGATCCATATTTTGACAATGGAGTCTACCTTTCGCCATTCCAGGTTGTTTGGGTGACAACGCCTAGCAATATCACATATTTTAGTCGTTGTTGAGCCCTATTCTTAATGAAATTATATCATCACTACAAGAAAACAGTCAAATAGCAACGGAAATGTGCTACGGAAGACCTTTCCGTAGCCAAATTGCTACGGTTTATGCTACAGAATGACTTTCCGTAGCAAATTTACTATGATATTTGCCACGAAATGAAAATTCCGTAGCGAACACAAGAATAACTACGATTTTTGTCACGAAATCAAATTTCGTTGCTATATTGCTACCGATTTTGTTATGAACTGGATTTTCGTTGCTATTTAGCTACGAAAATATCTACGAAAAAGTACAATCCGTGGTTATTGTGCTACGAAAATAGCTACGGAAATACAATCCGTGGTTATTTTGCTACGGAATTATAATTTGTTGTTATTTTGCTACGGAATTTTGCTATGAAATTAATTTCCATAGCTGATTTGCTATTAAATGAATTTCCGTAGATACGTAGCTACGGAAATGCTCTACGGAATTATGGTCCGTAGTTGTTTTGCAATGGAATCAATATACGTTGGTACCCTTGTTACGGATTTTGTTACGTCATTTATTTCCATAAATATTTAACTATGGAACTTGTTTTTATAAATATTTAGCAACGGAATTTTGTTACGAAACTAGTATAGCTATGGAATTTATTTTTATAGGGATTTAGCAACAGAATTTTGTTACGAAACTAGTATGCTACGAAACTTTCTTTCGTAGTTAGTAAGCTATAGAAATTTGCTACGAAATTTTGTTTCGTACCTAGTAAGTTGTAGAAATTTGCTACGGAAATTAATGTCGGGATGTTTTGTAATATAGGGTGAATTTCGTATATACATTTATTAAACAGTAAAATATCGTATTCGCCCAACTTAAAGTCTAAATATCGTATATACCCTTGTTAATGTTCAAAATATCGTGTTTGCCCAAAAAAATACAAATTTAATATATTTTTTAATTTTATAATCAATTTTTAAATATTAAATTAAGAGAAAATAACAGGAATGATCCCTTGGTATGTGGTAACTTGCACGTTTGGTCCTTAATTCTATTTTTTAACGCATACCGTCCCTATTTGTTAGTTTTGTTACACGTTTGGTCCCTCGCAGACATAAAAAGTCTATTTTGCACTTAGCAATTTTTTTTTTAATTTTTTTCTTTATCTATTTATTATTTTTAAATGAAAAAAACCAATTATTCCCACCCAATCGCTTCAACCCTAAAAAATCACAAATTCACATCCTGCATTTGGGTTTACTGAAATCCCGACCACCACCATGCCATTCTGAAATTCCGACCATGCCTCTCTGAAATTCGATCACCACCATCCCCTTTACTAAAAGTCAGACCACAACAATCAGTTTTACTGGAATCACCGTGTTCAACCCTATATCTCGGAGTCTTTACTGAAACCACGACCACCAACGCCATTGGTTTGGTGTGAATCAAAGCCAACACCACCGTCTGTGACGTGATACGGAGCCACTCCCACAATCGATCGGAGCCACTGGGACAATCGTCGCCTTCGCTTTTGCGTTCCTCCCAGTATTGTTTATGTGTTCTTCCAAAAAATCACGATTCGATTTCTGGAAACCGATCCCCTTTCTGGACGGATTCTCAATTCGCACGCCGACATCGACCTCAATGCTTTCATCGGAGTTCAGCAGATGCAAACCCGAATCGATCCAACCCAATTTGGAACCCGACCTAGATTTCGATTTTCTTTTCGACAACGGTGTTTTGGTGGTGAGAGAGATGTGCAAGATCCACAGTGAGAGAGAGGTGGCCGGCGTCGGTGGTGAGATGTAGTTGCCGGCGTCGACGGTGAGATGTGGCCGGCGGTCGGCAGTTGTAGGGAGAGAGGGAGAGATTTGATCGTGAGAGATGGAGAGGAAAATATGGTGTCGGCTAGGGTTTTTTCCATTATATATGAGTTCAGCAATTTTTCCTTTATATTTTTAACGAGATACCATATTTAAGAATAGATGGGAGCTGGCGACGATGAGCGGCGACTTATGGTGGAAAGAGTTTGAAGATCAAGGAAAAAATCAGGAAAAGACGTACGCGCGCCGTGGAAATGATAAAGGCGCGACGCGGATTCAAGGCCGTGGAAAGAATTCAAATTCCGAGAAAACGGGGATAAAGCCCTACGCGCGACGCGGGATCCATAAAGGCGCGGTGCGGTCTCGAGATTTTTGCAACTATAAATAGAGCCATTTAGGTCGAAAAAACGAACGAAGACCTGGTGTAGAATCGACCCCCAAGGCTCTTTGACTCCGAGATTCAGCTTCAATAACCATTAATTGGTATTTCTATGTTTTTAGCTTTAGTTTTCGTTTAGTTTAATAGTTAGAAATCATAGGCTAGTATCTTTGGGAGTGATAACCATTGATATTTAGTTCTAGTTTCTGTTTTTAGATCTTTTGGTTATTGTTTTGTACCTTTGGATCTGAGTTTGAAGTTTATGAATCATTTGGTTACAAGTAATTGCTCTTTTCGGTATTTATGCTTATGTTTGGATTGTGAATGTTTGTTTTGTGTTTGGATGCTTGAATGACCTTGATTGGACTGATTTCCCTTGCTGATTTCAGTGACCAACTAGGGTTAGCTTTTGGTTTGAACTTAGCCAGTGACTGTTCATTTGGACTTTAGTTATTGGTTTAGTTATGCTTTGTTCGTGTTTGATGTTTGAATTGCCTTTGTTTGCTTCTGAATTGGAGATGTACTTCTGATTTCAGCAAGTGACTAGGTTTGGTTGATAGTTTTAGTTTAGTTTATGCTCTCTGGAATTAGTAGCCAAAAGCTAGGAACTAGGTCCTCTGACTGTAGCGTGACACTATAGTTGGTAATCTGTCACGTGTCTCGACCACGTAACTCCTGTGGATCGACCCTGACTTCCACTGTGCTAAGTGAGAGTGAGGTTTTATTATTTTTGACCACATGACGACCGCTGCGCATGTCAAATTTTGGTGCCGTTATCGGGGAGTTGTAAGCTTGAGATTAGGTGATCTGTAGGACTTAGTTTCTAATTTTTGATGTTTGATTTTAGTTTTTTGGTTTTTGGTATGTGTACGTCTTCATAATGGACGATTACATGTACCCGGATCAATGTTATGAGCATTATGAAAATCCGGCCGACACCTATTATGAGGATGATTACTACAATGGATCATACGCTGACAATGGATGGCGGAACGAGGAGTCATCTCAACCTGAAATTCCTGTAATTTGGGCCCAACTTTGGGTACTCATGTATAACACCTACCAAGTGCAGAAGGACCAGGCTTATGCTCTTGAAAAATTGCAAGTTTCATTAGATAAGTTAGAGGAAACCTGGAAATGTTAATCACCCTTGCCAGAACCTGAGGCGAGTGATTTTTATACCAATGATATTGTGTGTGAACCTGCATCACCTGAATATGTGATGGAGGGGCATACACTTGGGAAAAGTCAAGAGACCATTAAGATGGTCGAAACGGTTGTTGAGGAAGAGGTTGTAGGTGACAATGCTACCTCTGACTCAGCAACCTTTGATGTTTTTGATGTTTTTGAAAGGATTAGTAATGTTGATCTGGTGATGTGTGAACCCATACCATCACCAGACAATTTGGTTGATGAGGATGTTGTGGAGGGGGCTATAAGTGACAGTACAGATCCCAGTCCAACGATTCCTGAAATTTTTGAAATTGCCAATGTTTTTGGGGAAGGGGGTGTAGATGACAATATTACCCCCGACCCTGTAATTTTTGAAAATTTTGAAAAACTTGAAAGTAAGGATATGGTGATGGGTGACTTTATACCACCACCAGATGAAACTAGTCGCTCACTCTTGGTCCCGATCCACCTGTTGGACGATGATCAAGAAGATGATGTCGACGAGTTGGTTTTTGAAAACAATAAACATGATTTTATCACCACTCATGATCCATTCATGAATGGAAAATTAGATGTAATCAATACCATCGATGAGGACATATGGAAGCATCCCGATATGTTGCCTTCCAGTCCTATTCGGTTAGAAAATTTTTATTGGCACTGCAAGACAAAATTGCAAACTGAAGACAACACGCAATATGTGAGCAACAAACGAGGTGCAATACAACTACTGGGAGCAGCATTGGGGGCACTCCATGTCAAATCCGTGATCTTGAAGAGATATAGAAGGAAGGATCGAGCTTGGAGGTTCAAAGCTACCTCCAAGCACTCACGGTAATTAATCAACAAACAGCAACCGGGCAGCAGCATAAGGACCGGCAGGCCATTCGATCCAGGAAAGCTGATGGAGTATGTGGACAACAAAAGGATGGTGGTGACTAAAAATCAGCAAAGGAAGAAGGCATACGATCCACCGTAGCTGAAGCAGGAGGAGCACGTCTGGCTGAAGACGTTAAACTTAGCGCTTGTTGGGAGGCAACCCATCTTTTTCATAGGTTAGGTGCTGTGCTCTTAAAAGTAATTAGGAATTATATCATCGTCATTTGCAGGTATTATTGGTCCAAAGCAAGTGTGGGGTTATTTTGAAGAAATTTGAATTTTTGATGATTGCGCCGCGGTTAGGTAAATTACACGCCGCGGGATCGTAAACCAACCCGATGCGCAGGGGTTGGTTTGGGAGCACGCGCGCCGCGGGTCGTGCATTTCTGGGCCGCGGGAATTGATCGGTCGGAATTCATCGATATTAAGGCAAGCTGCGACACTATTCACACATACCACGCCTCGGAGCTCTGATCACCCAAAATTTCTCGTGTTTTTTCTTGTTCATTTCATTCCTACTACCAAGGTACGTAATTCTAACTAGTTTTTACGTGTTTAAACTAGTGATTAGGCAGTTAATTTGGTTGATTTCTTCAAAAACTCAAAAACTTAGAAATCGCCAATGCTGACTCGTAGGGTGTTTATTTTGTCAAATAATGACCCTAGATGAGTTAGTCGGCACTTAGGCTACTTTGTAGTGTATTTGGATTGAGTTTAAACAGGTTAAATCATGATTTTGGATTTGGATTTTGAAACAGCCGCTTGCCGCGCCGCGCCCAGGTTCTTGGGCTGCGCCGCGGTGCGGTGGAGAAGAAAAGGACCTGAATTGCAAATTTTTTTCCTTTTGTGCAGATGTCGTTCAGATTAGATCACCAGTTCCTCCAGTTTCCCGAGGGACCAGTCAGCTCTATGGAGTACAGTTCGAGGAGGGACGCATTAGCAGGTCGCCGGGTTCTTGAGGCGACAGTCATTGACCGGGACATCCTCAGGGACGCAGGACTTTGGGAGAGATCGAGCCATTCCTCCACCGCACATGGACCCACGGGGATGCTTCATTCACGTGCCGGGGCTGGGACAGGATTATGGCCACCGAGGAGGATACAGTCTACACCGAGCTTCTCTTGGAGTTCTTATCCACTGTCGAGTTTGCACCTGGATCGACGGAGGCCCGTTCCAGGCTGGTACGGTTCAGATTGGAGGGTGTGCACAGGGAGTGCAACCTTCGGGAGTTTGGGAGGTGCACCGGCATATACACCGAGGCGGACCTGCAGCACCGCCACTTCATGCAGTTTCTCACGGCGTACGTGCAGGGGCAGCCCGAGAAGGCTTCCAATATGGAGGTTTGGGCACCGTTGTCCAATGTATTCTACGAGGCAGGGACATCCAGAGAGAGCCATCTTCACGATCCACTTCACAGACTCATGCACCGCATCGTCTCCACCTCCATCATGCATAGGGAGGGGGCGAGAAGGTGTCCGGCGAGGACATGACTTATCTCTGGGTTCTCTTTGACCCCTCCTGGTTCCTTCACCTCCCATTCGCCCTAGCCATCGCTTTGTCCACCCGTGCGACGGGTGCATCCGCCAGCAGTCCTCTGGGCCGTGGGTATTTCATCACCCGTTTGGCCCGTTCATACCGGATTCTTACTGCTCCGGTTGTGGCATCTTTGACCGCTTTACCTCCAGTTCGCACTACATCGCGAGCCCTGGAGAAGATGGGGCTTATCGAGCAGCAGGGCCTAGGCCAGTTCGTGAGGGTGGCGACTGAGGCACCTCAGGACCCCCAGCCGGCTTATGCCCAGCCGGGCAGGAGACGTCGGAGAGCGGCGGCACCAGCAGATCCAGCACCACAGCCACAGCAGGAGGAGGTTGTTGGGTGTTGAAATATGAAATTAGATGAACTAATAAAGATATGTAATCAATAGCACAATCAATCACACGATTAGAATGCAACAAAGCTAATTGAACAGAGTAATATGAATAACATGTGCCGAATGATTTGATTAGAACTTGGTTTTACAATGGGTTTTCTATCTTGGAGATATACGATTCTCGTAAGTTAATCTCGTAATCTCACACTCGACAAGGTATGGTATCACAGATATTTATACTGAATCAGTGATACCAATAGTACATCTTTTACAGAGAATATCCTATCAGTGTACTAGCCAATAGAATAGAAGATTCATGCAACACGTATTGTACTATACGCGTGCACACAAAAGACAAGATGACAGACTGTAAGGTCTTCGGATCCTCTATGCATTGCACTTCGGAGTCTTTAGACATCGGTGTCTTCTCTTGTTTATTCACTTCGGAGTTTTCTTCATAGGTTGGACTTCGGATAAGACAACACTTCATCACAAAATTTCTCAACAATCTCCCCCTTTGTGTGAAGTGTATCCAAAGTCTATACTTGAAAGTTTCTTTTGTAAGCTCGCTTCAGGGTCTTTCTCACAGCAAGATACCAGTTCATATGATCTATGAACTTCTTCTTCTTCTCAGTTGAATTTGCATGGCAGGCGTTCACGTGCGAAATCATTCCTGAGATGAAGGGGGATGGATGGAGGCCTATGTAGTCAATTTCAAAGAACTTGATTGTGACTTCGGTTTCATTTCGAAGTCCTTTGAAAACTACGCCATAGGGTTCATATAAGGTCTCTCCATTTTTGAATCTAGCAATGTTCCGAACTACGACAGGAGGAGTATTCAAGGGTTGTCTGTAGAAGGAACATAGCTCCAGGTCATGCTTTGCAAATCGGAGAAGAAAATTGTTAAGGAAGCCCAAAAGATGATTTTTGATAGCAAAGGTGGACATTTCAGCATGAGCAGGACCCCCTGTTCGCAGAAGATCAAGCATCTGGATGAAATCCATAGGATTCATGATGGGGAAGTCTGCTATTGAAAATCTGGATTCAACCTCATCTGCCCCCCTAAGCACAAGAAATTCATAATTTCTGAAGCCTAAGTATTTTTCAGCTTCCTTTATTGAAATGATTTTCTTGATCTTGTTTAGGCTCCAAACATAGCTTTGCCTCTGAATGTATTTGGCATGAAAGTTTATTTTATTTGTCCAAAAAATTGCTTTCTGATCCTCTGGCACCGAAGAGACAAATTGAAGGAAAGCAAATGTCTTCGGATTGAATGGAACATCAAGCTGTATGTCTTCGGAGTCAACAAATGCAAAACTCCGAAGAGGAAGTCTATTAAGTACATTAGGATTTTGGAATCCAAACAGCTTGATATTCTCAACTGTCCACTCACCATTATTTCGAGCAAATTCATTAATTTTGATCATCAATTCGTAGTCTGCTCTTCTGGCCTTGTAGATCTCTTCCATGTGTGGAGCAATGATGTTCTCTAGTGATCGGTCTGTTGAACTTCCAGCACCAGCCGATCCACTAGCACCCATGCCAGTGGTTGTGACAGTTGAGGTTGTAGGACCTGCAGTAGCTACAGGGATCTGTCTATGCACGCCTTGTAGCCTAGACAATCTGTCGGAGAAATTTATCAGAGGCTGAAGTGCAACTCTCAATTTAGTAATCAAATCTTGTGTGAGAGCTGCATTGGTTCGTTTCAGTTCCTCTGTAAATTTGGTGACATCCGAAGAGGTTTGGGCGGCAGTGAGCTCTTCAATTTTTGCTCTGGCCTCATCAAGCTGTTTTTCAAGCTTGGTACTTTGCTGGATTTCACTCCGAAGTCCTTGCAAGGTTTTCATGACTTCGGAGTTTGTTTTATCTGTTTTCTCAATGAAAGCATCAATCTTCTTGTTGACGGAGGTGACAGCGGAATCCAGCTTCTTATCGAAGGAAGATTGGATCTTATCTTGATTATCCAAGAGCTTCTTCTCAAGACTATCTACAGAATCCTTTATTCCTTTGGATAGAGTGAATTCCAAGGACTCTATCTCTTCGAAGATATCACCAATGGTCGGCTTTGTGGGGTCAAATCATGTTTGAGCTTGAATAAGCATGTCAAGCTTGGAGTTGAGAACTTTGTACTGTTTCATTAGTACAAAGCTTTCATCTGGCAAATCTTCTTCTGATGCTCCTTCAACACTCAAGGGAGCCATGTGAAAAGCTTCGAAGAGTGCTGCAGAAGTGGGGTTTTGTCTTGATGGTGATATGGGTAAATCAAATTCAGGCAGAGAGAAGTCGATACCAGTGACAGGTGTTTCGGAGGATGAGGGAGCAGTTGTTGGTGGTGTTGAAAGAGGAATTGTATGTGGAGGTGTTTCAGGTCTGGTTGATTTCGGTGGTGAAGAAGGGACGGTTGTTTATGGTGGTGTAGGTGGTTTAGTTGTTTTTGGTGGTGAAGGAGGGACAGTTGTATGTGGTGGTGATGTAGGAGAAGGAGGTTGATCAGCAAAAGTTTCTTCTTCTTGTTCTTCTTCATGGACTGTGGATGGAGTCCTTTCTGAGTCCGAAGACTCATCCACAACCAGGGTCTTCCTTTGCCTCTTAGGCTGTTTCCTCTTCGGTGTGGTTTTAACCGAAGTTTTTCGTTTCTTTTCTTCCTTTTTAGGACCACTGGGTCCACCGGCTATTTTCCTCTTCCCTTTTTGTTTAGGGATTTCTTTGACAGGTGCCTCCTTGCTTAGATCACGAGTGGGATAAGGAATCACCAAGGTGTTGCGATAGGAACTTACTTCAATGCATTCCATGGGAACCTTGGAGAGCATGGCAATAGGTATTTGTGCACAGTAGGCTGCTGGTTCATTATCCAAAGGAGATATAGTGATTGGAGTATACCTCATTTAGGGAGAGAGACGTCTGCCACATATCCAGTCTTTTGATAATGGGCATGAACAACAATTGCCCAGAACCTCGCATTTGAAATTTCAGTCCCCTTTAGACTATGATTGATGTGAGAACAGAAGTCAGCCCACAGAATAGAGGTGTAATCGACTTTGGCATCATAGTAGATTTCGAAGAGCATGCTCTGAAACGCCACACTTGCAGAATCTAATCCTAAAGTTCTTCCAGACAGACATCTGAGGAAGATACTAAAGAAGTATCTCCACAGATCTGGCAATTGGTTCTTCTTGAATAAGCTGATCTTTTCGAGTTGGGGAAAGTACCCCATTTCATTGAACATATCTACGAGTTGCTCAGCAGAAGGAGTCACAATCTCCGTAGGATCGTAGATGGGAAGATGAAGAGCCTCAGCAAATTTCTCCTTGGTCAGTTGCACTTTCTTAGTTTTTCCCTTTAAATCTATGGTTTCGAAGAATACAAATTTTACGTGATTGTTCGTATCGAACAGGGAATTTGAGGTGTAATGTGCCCTGTGAACAAGTGTTGCTGGAATCGATGGTGTGCAGGTTAGGGCGTAGCCAAGAATCGATCTCTTCAAGCATTCAACAAGAGCATCGATGGGCTTAGGGTAGAGTTGAAGGTTGGTGCGTAGTACTAGATTTGCTGACTGGCTTTTGAGAACAGTTACTGAAATAGCTTCAGTGGTTTGAGAAGATCCTTCAGCGGCCATTGTTGGAGATGTGATGAAGAAGATGAAGTATGTTGTGTTTGCAGAGAGAATTTGAATGTAATGTTTGCGTAAAGAGTGTGATGGAAGAGATGGAAGGTTTATATAGTATTCGTGGTCCCAAGGCCATTTAATGCACGTTTAAGATGGTCCAGTAGTGGGTGGACACCTCATCATCTGCTCGTCCCACTTTCTCTGCAAAAGGAGAAATATACGGCTGTCAGTTACAATGATTCAAAAATTTGAACCGTTAACTTTTTGAGACGTCATTATGAATAATGTTTTCATTTAATTTTTATTGACAGCTGTATGTAAACAGTTAAAGACTCAGGGAATGTTTGTCTCTGTTGTTTATCATAAATGTGAAAATCATTTGAACATTTAATTGACTTCGTAGTTATGAAAAATTATGACCGTTGAGATTGTGCTTCGGAGCATAAAGTCCTTCACTTCGGTGTTTTTGTGATGGACTCCGAAGAGAGTTCTGTTACTTCGGTGATTAACAAATGATTGAAAAGTGTTCACCAGTGCAACATGGTCCATATGTTTTTCTATAAGTTTTTGATTTTCTTTTTGACTGATGCAATGTTTCGTCTAACTTTAGCTTTCATGAATATTATGAAAAGAAGTTTTAATGAATTAAAGTTCAGAATCGTTCGAATCATGTTGGAAGTCCATTTTTCAATTTGGAAGTTTGTTTGATTCAATATCAAACATAAACATTTAAGTCTAATCACCCCATCACTTACTTGATTTCACATTAGGAAACATGTTTTGTGTTGTGCTTATTTGCTTCAAAATTTTCAAAAATAATGAAGATAACATCCTTTGTATTTGAAATTTAAAGAAATTTTGATTCATGAATTGAACATCAGAAGTGTTTCAGAAGATTTGATTGGATTGTTTTGAAGATTCATTTGAAAAATTTATTCCATTTCATCAGTTGAAGTGTTTGGATACTAAGCTCAGATGACAAGCCTTGGAGCTTCGTACACCACTCCTACTTTATCATTTAAGATAGACTACTTGAAATGTTCATATTCTTCTAAAAGGTACTCGACTATGTTATAGGAGCTCCTTGTACTGTTATTTAAAACAGAAGAATAAGCTTTTGAATGCTGATTTTCCTTTTGCATTCCCTTGGTTATCTTTTGATTTTTGTTTGTCCTTGTTTCTTTTGACAAGTGTTTTATATTTTTCTTTCCTGTTTTCTTTTACCAATTTTCTTGTACGAAGACATAGAGCATCACCATTTGGTTTCTTTCTTTGATGCTTTTGTTTTTGTTTTGAACAATCCCTGTGAGTGAAAATCTTCATATAGTTCAATTTTGTATCATTTAATGAAAAGAGATTTAAATTTACTTATCAAACGATGTTGGTTCTATTTTTGATGAAAACTTCGGAACACTTTGAATTATCCTTTGTAGTTTTGAGGCTACATGATTAATTTGAAGTTGAAGCGAGTCAAGTTTCGAGGGGTGGTTAGAAATAGACATTATGTTGAGGTTATTGAAATCAAACAAGGCTTCAAAGTGTAAAATAGCCTTGACCTCATTTCGAAGTCTGTTTTCTTACCAATGTTTCAAGTCAATTCCCAAATACCTTTTAGTGCAATAAGGTATGATTATCAGAATCTAAAATCAAAGTTTTGTCCTTTACTTGGTTAATTCATGAGGGTAAAGTTAAATTTTGTCATTTACATCAGAGTTTTCTTTTCGTTTGATATAAGTTTTTCTTGTTTTTGAATTTTCTTAGTCTTAAAACAACTCTTTATTTTTATGAAGTTAACATTTGTTCAAGTGGTTTTCAATTTTTTTTTAAGGATTTATTTTGAAGAAGAGTTTGTTCCGCAGACCTCCGAAGTGATATTTTACTTTGGAGTACTGCGGGGAAGTGGCAAGTGTTTTTGCTTGTTTTTCTCTGATGACCTCCGAAGTGATATTTTACTTCGGAGTACTGCGGGGAAGTGGCAAGTGTTTTTGCTTGTTTTTCTCCGATGACCTCCGAAGTGATATTTTACTTCGGAGTACTGCGGGGAAGTGGCAAGTGTTTTTGCTTGTTTTTCTCCGATGACCTCCGAAGTGATATTTTACTTCGGAGTACTGCGGGGTCTATTTTTATAAAATTTTAGAGCAGAGTAAGAGTGAACAAATCTGAGATTTATTGAAGAGTTGATCCATCTATCATTCCAAGTCCTCGAACGATTCTTGTGAATGCTTCTTCATTTAGAGCCTTTGTGAAGATATCTGCCAATTGTTTTGTAGTGTGAACAAAGTGCACCTCAATATTCCCCTCCTCAACATGACTTTTGATGAAGTGATAGCGAAGAGCTATATGCTTCGTCTTGGAATGTTGAACCGGATTGTGGCATATACGAATTGCACTTTGAGAGTCACAGAATAGAGGAATTTTTCTCATATTGATGGCATAGTCTTTCAATTGACTCTGAATCCAAATGATCTGAGAAGTGCATGCAGCAGCTGCTACATATTCAGCCTCTGCGGTGGAGATAGAGACACAAGTTTGTTTCTTGGATTGCCAGCTGATAAGTTTTCCATCTAAGAATTGACAACCCCCCGAAGTACTCTTGCGATCAATAGAGCATCCACCAAGATCAGAGTCTGAGTATGCTTGAATGTAGAAACCAGAATTTGCTGGATACCATAGACCATAAGCAGTAGTTCCATGAAGATATCGGAATATTGTCTTAACAGCAGCCAAGTGAGGTTCCCTTGGATCAGCCTGATATCTTGCACAATTGCAGACGGCAAACATGATGTCAGGGCGACTGGCTGTGAGATAGAGCAATGATCCAATCATGCTTCGGTATTGCTGTATGTCGGTCTTTGGTTTGTCCAATGATGGATTTAACCTTGTACCTGCAGGCAAAGGAACTTTTGCTTTGGAGCAGTTAGTCATTCCGAAGCGTTCAAGCAGACTCTTCGTATATTTTTGTTGATTGATGAATATTCCCTCCTTAGATTGTTTGATTTGTAAACCAAGAAAAAAATTTACTTTTCCCATCATACTCATTTGAAATTTGCTTTTCATCAGGTTTTCAAAGTCTTTTGACAAATTGGGGTCAGTAGATCCAAAGATTATGTCATCTACATAAATTTGGACTAACATCAAGTGAGATCCAACTTTCTTTCTAAAAAGTGTTGGATCTACGGATCCCTGTTTGAAGTTTGATTCTTTTAAAAATTTGGTCAAGGTTTCATACCAAGCTCTTGGAGCTTGTTTTAAACCATAGACTGCTTTGTCTAGCACATAACAATAATTCGGATGTGTTTTACTTTCAAAACCAGGTGGTTGTTCAACAAAAACGGTTTCCTCGAGATCACCATTCAGAAAAGCACATTTAACGTCCATTTGATAGACATCAAAATTTTTGTGTGCAGCATAAGCTAAAAATATCCGAACTGATTCGAGTCTGGCAACAGGAGCGAAAGTTTCTTCATAATCAATCCCCTCCTGTTGACAGTAACCCTTGACAACCAACCTAGCTTTGTTCCGAACTATGTTGCCTTCGGTGTCTAGCTTGTTACGATACACCCATTTGAGACCGACAATTGAGGCATTTGCAGGTTTTGGAATTAGCCTCCAGACTTTGTTTCTTTCAAATTCTTCTAATTCCAATTGCATTGCTTCAATCCAGTCTGAGTGATCAAATGCATCTTTGACGTTCTTAGGTTCTACCTTAGAGATAAAGACATTGAACATGCACAACTCTGAATTTTTGTTGAGATCTAATTGCTTTTGGTGAAGTTGTGCACGAGTCAGTACTTTATCTCGAACATCACCGATGACAAGTGATGGAGGATGATTTTTCGTCCATTTGTCCAAAGGAGGATAGTTTGGATCAAAATCAGGAGGTCCTTCAGCATCGATGTCCTCAATGTCTGAGGGATATCCCGAAGTGGAGGGAAAATCACCCATTAGCAAGTGATTATACGAATTTGTGTTAGTTTGTGGTGTGTTAAATTGTGAGGTTGAGTTTGATGTGTGCTCCCCCTGGACGTTTGTTGGAGTTGATGAAGTTGTATCTTTATCCGAAGCGATTGTTGTGGCTGAATTCGGAGTCGCAATCTGTGGCTCCCCCTGGATTGTTGGATACATGGATATGATATTTGAGATTGACTGGGGAGTTGATACAGGAGTGTTGGATTCTCTTGGACTGTTGGATGATTCACCATTTGTCCTTGAATTTCCAGCATAATGGTTTGATGGCTCCCCCTCAACGCTTACATTTTCCAAACTTTGATTAGATGACTCTTCCTCAATGGAAGATGGTCTTTGTATGCTGCTTGTAGAGGAGTCATCGGGTCCGTCTGTGAGCTTGGAGAGTTCGGACTCATGGTTGTCTGGTGCTCTGACTTCGGAGTCCACAGCTCTTTCAGGTTGATCAAATAAAAGTGAGAAGTCTGTGTCGAATGTTGTGATTTGAGCAGCTTCTGCAGCAGGGTTTGGAAAGATTGAAGACATAGGAAATGGATGCAGAGACTTCTTGATGTAGTAGTCATCAAACCTTAGATTAAAGGTTTCTTCGATTTTGCGAGTTTTCTTGTTCATGACTCTGTAGGATTTTGAGTCTTGAGAGTAACCAAGAAAGATGCCTTCTTCTGATTTGTTATCGAACTTGGTTAGGTGATCCTTCATGTTTAAGATAAAACACCTACAACCAAAGATGTGAAGGAATTTGACATTTGGCTTTCTTCGGTTGAGTACTTCGTAAGGTGTAATATTGAATCTTTTGTGAATATAGGATCTGTTTTGAGTAAAGCATGCAGTGGAGATTGCTTCGGCCCAGAAGTACATGGGCAAATTAGCAAAGTTGAGCATTGTTCTTGCAGCTTCACACAAGGAGCGATTTCTTCTTTCTACAACACCGTTTTGTTGAGGAGTGTAAGGTGCTGAGAAGGTGTGATTAATCCCTTTTGTTTTCAAGAATCCATCAAGAGTCTGATTTTTGAACTCCGAACCGTTATCACTGTGCACAGTTCGGACTTTCTTGTTGAGCATCAATTCCATTTTCTTTATAAAGTTGATGATATCTTCAGCTGCATCGGACTTGTTTCGGAGGAACATCACCCAAGTAAACCTTGAGTAGTCATCAACAATAACCAGAATGTACTTCTTCTTTCCTATTGATTCTATTGCAGATGGTCCACATAAATCTATGTATAGAAAGGAAAGCGGTTCGGTGATTTTTGGGTTGATTACTGTAGGATGTCTTTGTTTTGTCTGCTTGCCATGTTCACATGCAGAGCAAAGAGAATCATTGTCAAATTTGAGAGCTGGCATCCCTCGAACCAGATCCATGGCCACTAACTTGTTCAGATCTTTGAAGTTCAGATGGGCAAGTCTTCGGTGCCATAGCCAGCTGACATCGGAGTTGGCTTTGGAGAGAAGACATAGAGATTGCCCACCTGTTACTGGCTTCAGATTTAAGGGAAACATGGATCCCTTCCTTTCTGATTTCAGTAAGACTTCGTTTGTTGCTTCTTTGGTGATTATACTCCCTTGGTTGTTGAAAGTTACAGAGTTTCCCGTTCCAACCACCAATTGAGATATACTCACGAGATTATGTTTTAGTCCTTCAACAAATGCCACTCGGTTGATAGTGAATTGGCCATTTGTTATTTTTCCATATCCCTGAATTGGACATGTTTCATTATTACCAAAGCGTACGTTTCCAGCATCATCCAAATTCCTGTAATCTCTGAGATATTCCTTTCTTCCTGTCATATGTCTTGAGCAGCCACTGTCCATGTACCATTTTGAGTCATACCGCTCATCAGACATAACCTGCAATCAATCAAGAAGGAGTTGGTACCCAATCAATCTTGGGTCCTCAGGGTAAGCGAAAGATTCTTGAATCCATTTTTCTACGGCCTCTTCAGAAATTTCATTTGCATTTAAATTAATCAAATTCTCCGAAGCCTCATGTGATGAGCATGATTCCGAAGTGTTTGAGCAGGATTCCAAAGAGTTTGTAGCTAAAAATGATGAGTCCGAAGTGACTGACAAAATGACAGACTTCGGAACCCATTTTCGAATGGAATATTTTGATTTAGAGGAATTGGAAGATTTTGAAGTTTTTGTTTTAGCAGTTAAGTTTTCTTTCAAGTCATTTCTTTTCCAATTTTGTTTTCGTTTTTCCGTTTTTGAGTTTGTTGAAATTGAGCTGCACAACGTAGAGGTACAAAGATACTCTTCGTATGCCAATTTAAAGTCATTTAATGAGAGATTCTTATCCTTGAACATTTCCAAATTGTTGTCCAGCCATTTGTGGAATGTATCTATCAGATTGTTTCCCTTTGAAAATGTCCTCTTCGTCGGTTTTTGAAATTTAGGATTTGGAAAGTTAGGTTTCGTTGGTGTAAAAGTTGGTTTTTCATTTTGATTTTTGACTTCTGAGATTTTTGAGTAA
Organism: Cichorium intybus; assembly: GCA_023525715.1. Lineage (NCBI taxonomy): Eukaryota > Viridiplantae > Streptophyta > Magnoliopsida > Asterales > Asteraceae > Cichorium > Cichorium intybus. The sequence continues at coordinate 123,503,411 of CM042011.1, read as the reverse complement.
ACAGGTTTTGTACCAGAAGTGGAAGCAATTGCTTCGTTTTGTTTCAAATTTCTAAAAGAAGTTTTTCTTTTCACAAGATTTAGGGTTTGCTTGGTTTTCGAATTTTCAACAGTGGGTTTTTGAGTTGGTTTTGAAATCACCACTGCTGATTTTGGTTTTTGTAGAATTTGTGGCCTTTTTAAAATTTGGGGTTTTTGTGTCAAAGTTTTGAAATATGAGACTTCTGATTCTGAACTTTCATTTTCGGGATTAAGTGAAAAAGGAACGCTTTCACAAGACTCCATTAATTCCAATACATCCAACTTCGGAACTGTGGGTTTTTCCACAACTTGAATTTGTTTGTAGTTTCGATTAATGTAAATGTGATCGTCATTTTTGAGATTTAGCAAGTGTGACAAATTATCAGGCACTTTCTTCTTTTCAAAACAAAGACGATTATATACGTTGTGGCCGTATAGTTCTTGTTTCCTTATATTCACTTTTACTTCCATTTTCTCATTTATATAATTTTCAACCATTTTGGATGATGAGAAAAATCCTTCATTTGTAACTGTAGAGTTATCCTTTTCAAGAAGTTTTTGCAATTCATTATCAATTAAGGATAATCCACCGGGTGTTACGAAGATTGAGTTTTTGAAGTAAGAAACCTTAGGATAGATACAAGCCAAATGGACTAGTCTTTTTGAATTATCCTTGAGATATTGATCGTAAGAAACAGATTCATCTGTGATTTGAAGTTTAATATTTGAAGTTTCTTTGGTTTCAAGAGTTTTTGATTCACAATTCATTTTTGTTTTTCCTTTGTCTACCGAAGACATTTGTGAGATGTCTTCGGAGGTTGATTCGGATATGGAGGATGATTTTAACAAAATCAAAGATGAACAATCAATCTCCTCCATGTCCGAATCACTTTCAGAATCTTTTTCAATTTGAGGTACAGCCTTATTCAGGATCGGAATTTCTTGAGGCAAAATTTTCAACAATTTATCAGCAGTTAGATGTTTTTCCACAGATATCAGGCCATGTTTATATGATGGATTAGTTGCTTCGGAGCCTGATACTATAGATTCGCATTCATAAGATATACTATCGACTTCTTTTAACTTAAACTCAATAAAAGGTAATAGTTGTCTATGTTGGATATTACAAACATCGGCTGAATGATAAATTCTCGTAATATGCGCATATAATCGTTTGGCTGTTTCACAAAATATGTTTCTCTGTCTTAAGATTACATCATGATTGTTTAAAAAATTTTCTCTATTCTCTTCTAACAAGGAGATTCTAAGATTAGATTTCTCTAATGCTAGCTTCAGGTTCTCTACTCTCCCCCTTAAGCTTAGAAGCTCCTGTTCACTGAGTATTTCCTTATTTTTGGCATCAATGAGTAATTTATGCATGACAGAACAATCACGTGTTATTTCACTTATAATGGGAGCAGATTGAGAAGTAGGAGTTTTAAAAGATGAAAGAAGTTTTGATACCTGTTCTGGGATTGTCAAACGGTTGTCATTTGCCATCAAGCACATTTCCTCATCATCATCAGAAGAGTCTTCATCCCAAGTCTTCGGAGTATCAGCAGCAGTTGTTTTCAGTCCCTCCGAAGTCACAAACCCCAGACCCGCAGTTGCTTCAATCTGCATCCACTTCTCTTCATTCAACTTCTCCAAAGTGTCTTGAAGAAAGCTCTTATCAACATCATAGGCCATGAAAGCACTATGAGATGGCTTTCTCACTTCGTCATCATCTGAATCAGAAGACCAAACTTGATATGATCCTTGACGATCATCAGCAGCCATTAATGCTAGGTCTTTGGTCCTCACTCTAACTTCCTCCATTTTTCTTGCGTAATAGGCTTCGTCCTTTATCTGTGGTTTCTTTTCGTTTTGCTTCCGAAGCATGCAGTCCTTTGCAAAATGATTCTTGCCATGACAATAATTGCAATCATAACCAGAGTCACCTGCGATTTTCTTCTCTTCGGACTTCTCTTTAGATAACTCCGAAGCCGGTTTTTCAGATGGCTTCGGGGTTGACAGTTTCAAGTTATCATCCTTCGGAGTGTATATTTCAGGTTTGGGCTTGGAGTTGAAGTTTGATTTGTTAAAGTTTTTCACGAATGGCTTTCCAGAATTGCTTTTGATGAATGGTTTCTTGAATCTTCGATTGTTGGCGGCATAGAGAGCAACAGTGTCTCCATTATCATCTACCATGTAGGCAGCAATGTCTTCATCACTTGAATCTTCCTCTTCTTTTGATACGAGAGCTAGTGGTCCAGAACTAGCCATTTCACTTCTTCGACCTACTACATCGGGTTCATGTGATTTTAATAGATTGTATAGGGCAGCCAGCTTGTATTTCTCAATGTTCTCATAGGATTTGACCATAAGCATGATTGGTCTCCATTCCTTGCGAAGACTGTATAGAAATTTAATATTTATCTCTTGTGGGCTTCTTGTTTCTCCATATTTATCGAGCGTGTAAATCATGTTGCTCAAACGTTCATAGCAGGCTTCCAAGGACTCATTTTCCTCTTGCTTAAAGTTTCCGAAGTCTGCAAGAATCTCTTGAACTTTGCTGGTATGAAGAATTTTATCTCCTCCGAAGCGGAGTTCGAGATTGTCCCACATCTCTTTTGCAGATTTAGCATCAGCAATGTGGTGGCTGACATCGGGACCCAAGCCACTTCTCAGTTCGCGCATAGCTCTCTCGTCGTTTTCAAGCTTTTTCATATCTACAACATTAAGAACAACAGCTTCTTCTCCGTCAGGAACAACGAATCGACCAGCAATGTCGGTGTGTGGACCTTCAGTCACAGACCTCCATAGATCTTTGTCTAGTCCTATGAGGTAATCCTTCATACGACCAGCCCAATAATCGTAGTAAGAAGTTACTAGAACAGGGGCTTTCGTTGCTGAACCAATGAGATTGGCATAGTTAAGCATATTAGCATAAGTTGCTGTGGAATCAGTCATCTTGATGTTATTTCAACAGGATCTTTTCAGAAAAAAAAACGGGTGGTAGAGATTTGCAACAGATGCGGAAAACTAAATCTGAGAATCGATTCAGATTTAGAACTGAAGCAAACGAATTTGAACTCTATCAACAAGTTTTTGAACTGACTCGCTCTGATACCACTTGTTGGGTGTTGAAATATGAAATTAGATGAACTAATAAAGATATGTAATCAATAGCACAATCAATCACACGATTAGCATGCAACAAAGCTAATTGAACAGAGTAATATGAATAACATGTGCCGAATGCTTTGATTAGAACTTGGTTTTACAATGGGTTTTCTATCTTGGAGATATACGATTCTCGTAAGTTAATCTCGTAATCTCACACTCGACAAGGTATGGTATCACTGATATTTATACTGAATCAGTGATACCAATAGTACATCTTTTACAGAGAATATCCTATCAGTGTACTAGCCAATAGAATAGAAGATTCATGCAACACGTATTGTACTATACGCGTGCACACAAAAGACAAGATGACAGACTGTAAGGCCTTCGGATCCTCTATGCATTGCACTTCGGAGTCTTTTGACTTCGGTGTCTTCTCTTGTTTATTCACTTCGGAGTTTTCTTCATAGGTTGGACTTCGGATAAGACAACACTTCATCACAAAATTTCTCAACAGAGGTGACAGAGATGAGGCGATTGCATGATCGAGTCGTCAGGATGGAGGAGCAGCTGGAGTGGATCGGAGGGGTACTTTTGGATTTGGCCACACAGCAGGGACACCGCCCCCGACCATTCCTAGCCCGAGCTCACGATCATGAGGGCGGTTCTTCCAGGCCACCAGGTGGCGATTGATGTAGTTTTTATTATTCTTCTTTTGGGTATTTGTACTGTACTTATGACACTACTATCTTGTTTGTTTATATTTTATTTGTTTGTTCTGTTTGCGTTTAATTTTTTGTCTGAGTCATGCATGTTATACCAAAATGGGAGGAGTTGTTTCAAGCAAGTGTGGGGTCACCGTGCCCCCTCCACTTGTCTTAACTACCGGCGTGTTCACTGTTGCGCTACAACTCCAGAACGCGAAATCGAGGAGCTTTTTGTTCCTAATTTGTACATGTGATACCGAGTACCAACCAAGCGATCTACCGTCCAAAGGGGTAACTCTTTCTCCCTTGTTCTAAATAATTTTTTGTACAACGGGGACGTTGTACGATTTTAAGTGTGGGGTGTGGATGGTCGAAAGAATAGATTTTTGAAATTTTTTGCAGAAATGACCAATTTTCAAAATTTTAGCAACTTTTTCAAAATTTTTACTAGATTGTAATTTTAAAATGAATAGTTTGTGATTGTTTATAGCATTAGTATTTTTCGAGAAATACTATGTAGTTGTGATCATGCTATTAGTTGAGTCAAATAAGTTGAGTTGTAGGAGTTAGAAAATTGGACTGTTTTAGGATTGGAATTTAGGAAGGAATTATCAATCAGTGGCCTTTGTTGTTCGAGCCGGTAGGTCTAAAATGGGTGGGGCTTATGCACCTTGCCACCTAAGATCGTCTGGTCTGGGATGGTATTTCTGAAAGCTCGCTACACGGACAACATCGAAAGTCATGGATAGTTCTTTTATGGCCTTTAGAATCTGAATGAGTATGTACACTTCATTGTGACAGAAAATTTGTAATCAAGGGTTCTCTAGAAAGCCATGAATTCCAAAGAGCATGTCGATTATGTTTTCACGAACTATTCCACTCTAACTCATAAGGCAATAAGCTTTGAAACTGAACACAGTCAAAAATTGTTTGAGTCTTAGTTAAAATCTATTAAAAACACTCTTGCTTGGGGACAAGCAAGACACAAGTGTGGGGTGTTTGACAACGCCTAGCAATATCACATATTTTAGTCGTTGTTGAGCCCTATTCTTAGTGAAATTATATCATATACATCGTGGTATTCTCACTTTTCGTGCCAGCACTTGTTTGGAAAGAAATAATGAAAACAGGGACTAAAAGCGTGCAATTTGGAAAAGTTTGAAGATCAAGGCAAAATCAGGAAAAGACGTACGCGCGCCGCGGAAATGATAAAGGCGCGACGCGGATTCAAGGCGGTGGAAAGAATTCAAATTCCGAGAAAACGGGGATAAACACCTACACGCGACGCAGGATCCATAAAGGCGCGGCGCGGTCTCGAGATTTTTGCAACTATAAATAGAGCCATTTAGGTCGAAAAAACGAACGAAGACCTGGTGTAGAATCGACCCCCAAGGCTCTTTGACTCCGAGATTCAGCTTCAAGAACCATTAATTGGTATTTCTATGTTTTTAGCTTTAATTTTCGTTTAGTTTAATAGTTAGAAATCATAGGCTAGTATCTTTGGGAATGACAACCATTGATATTTTGTTCTAGTTTCTGTTTTTAGATCTTTTGGTTACTGTTTTGTACCTTTGGATCTGAGTTTGAAGTTTATGAATCATTTGGTTACAAGTAATTGCTCTTTTCGGTATTTATGCTTATGTTTGGATTGTGAATGTTTGTTTTGTGTTTGGATGCTTGAATGACCTTGATTGGACTGATTTCCCTTGCTGATTTCAGTGACCAATTAGGGTTAGCTTTTGGTTTGAACTTAGCCAGTGACTGTTCATTTGGACTTTAGTTATTGGTTTAGTTATGCTTTGTTCGTGTTTGATGTTTGAATTGCCTTTGTTTGCTTCTGAATTGGAGATGTACTTCTGATTTCAGCAAGTGACTAGGTTTGGTTGATAGTTTTAGTTTAGTTTATGCTTTCTGGAATTAGTAGTCAATAGCTAGGAACTAGGTCCTCTGACTGTAGCGTGACACTGCAGTTGGTAATCTGTCACCTGTCTCGACCACGTAACTCCTGTGGATCGACCCTGACTTCCACTGTGCTAAGTGAGAGTGAGGTTTTATTATTTTTGACCGCATGACGACCGCTGCGCATGCCATTGGGTTCGGGATCGGATCGTCATAGTTCGCATCAATGTGGTCGGATACATCATAGGCATCAAAGTGTGTGGAGAACAATTCGCGCCACGAATCATAGTTTAGCCGGTCTAGATCGAGGAGGAAGGGTATGTAGGCTATGATATTGGCAATCCCGAAAGCTTTCTGAGGAGATGGAGCATGCATGAGCGTGACAGTGACAGAAGCGAGAGTGACAGGAGCGGGGAACAGAATATGGGAAGAGAGGAATCCGCCATGAAAGGAGAAGAGAGATATTAGGAATGTTGTTTGGGCTCTGATACCATCTTACCTTTTGAATTATAATATGATTCTCCTTAATCAACAAGATACAGTACACCTAGTATATATACACACGTATAGGCCGAGAACATCGGCCAGAAATACAATGAATGGGCTGCAAGCAATATTGCAGCCCACTCATTGTATTTCTGGCCGATGTTCTCGGCCTATACGTGTGTATATATACTAGGTGTATTGTATCTTGTTGATTAAGGAGAATCATATTATAATTCAAACGGTAAGATGGTATCAGAGCCCAAACAACCTTCCTAATATCTCTCTTCTCCTTTCATGGCGGATAATTCAAAAGGTAAGATGTATCAGAGCCCAACAAGATATACATGAGCTACAATATACACTAACAAGTACTTTGTAAACTAGATTCATTAATCTTGTTGCACTAAAATTTCTATAATGACAAGCTACCCATAATGCAGATATTTGTAATATGTTATAAAAATCGAATGTTTATATTAAAAAAGGTTTTATATCGTCAACTAGTTGAAATCAGGTCAGGTTTTAAAACATAAATGCATAATCAACTTATATAATGACAAGTTTTCCGCATAATTATTATTAGTAAAATCTAGTTTCATTTTTTATTCCACAGAAAAAGAGCAATATATTGAAGGCATGAAGTGGCTAGCTAGCGAGAGGCTAGATTACAGAAGAGAGGCAGCATTATTGCAGTAAAAACACCAAATGTCCCAAGTTAACAGCCTAACTACCACATTTAGCTCTGGTTTTAATCCAATTAAACAAATACAATTGAACCTCTTTGTAATCTACATAACATACATGCACATGTGACTGATACGATCCTCGCTCATTCAATGGTGTTAACTCGTTTTTAAAGACAAGAAAGCATCATTATGTAGGTATACAAACATGACCCAAGATGAATGGAGAATCTCCATCCTCCAACAAGAGTCAGTTTGACAAGATAACATGATACAATAAATTATCCAATTTAACAAACAATAACACCAAAACACAGCTACAAACCATAAATTAATTGTTTTTATAATTGAATAAAGAACATATGAAACAAGAGAAGGGTTCGCAAGAGAGAGAAGAGAGTGTCTGGTTAGCCAAGGAGACTGCTTGATAATCAACCAAACAAGAGTCTTTTATAAATAATCTAAAAAGACGAAAGAACCCTTTGAAAAGAAGAAGCAAGCAAGTCATCCTTGGCTACCAAACGAGACTCTTCTCTTCATGCAATACCTCTCTTGTCCTTCCACCATGCATTCACCCACTCAATTCCAAACCGTAAACACTAAGAAGTAAGAACTCAAGATGACAATTTCTGGTTTGCGAATGTTATATATATAGCCACCTTATCAGAACAGCACCAAAAAAATCCAATAAAGTTATGCATTTTCTTTATTTATGTGGCACCATTTAACCTCATTTCTCTAGGACCATGGAGAGGTCTCAACGCAAGTTGATGATGTGAACCCAAGCATGAGATCAGAGAATATATTGTGATAATAGGATATTTAAGGCATTGACTTGTGAAAAACTTTATAAAAAAAGGCTAAAACGGCATAAAATCCACACAAGATATCGTCAAACTTCCAGCTTCGTAATTATGTTAACAAAGTCTCTTCTGTAATAAAGGCAAGTCTCATAATCTCTGAAAGAGGAAGCATTCAAAAATTTTTAAATCAAACTCTAATTCGAACATTCGTTCCTTCAACCAACGGCTTTAGTTTGTTTTACTTTTAATTGATAAAAATAAAGAAATGCGTTATAGTATGTGACCCACAACATCATAGAAGAGAATTAAGGATGTCAAAAAATGTATTTGTAATTTTCGTAGGTTGCATTTGTTACACTGGATTGAACTCAATAAGCTTTTTAGTGTTATTTGGGCAAGTTTTTTGAAAACTAATAGAAAATATCCATCAGGATGGATTTTGCATTAGTTAGACTGTTAGAGCCAATTAATATGTTGTGTGGTTTTTTCGTCTTGGACCCATTTTATGGAATATTTAGATCTTGTTGAAAATGTGGAGTGCCATCCTCTCTAATTGCTTATGGTATTGGATACAAAAGTGTCATAGGAGCATACTTAATTCGTCTGTCTTTCACCAAACTGTTTTGGTCGCAAGGTATCCCCTCATGTGGTTCCGGAAACAAGGATGCAAATACTGAGAGAAGAATAAATAAATGGTTGAGTAATCCTTTTTAGGATTATTGTCTATTGTAACAATATTGTTACTCATGATTTACCCTTAGAATGATTGCATGGGTTGACATAAACACATGTTAATTAAGGTTTCCTCGGATTTCATTCATTTTTTTCCAATGAATATCCCACAAAATATTTTCCAGTCACTGTTTTTGACGCAAAATTTAGCGTTTTTGTTTTGTAGCTTATTCGTTATTAGCGTCGGAATTTTTGTGACGGAATATTTCTGTTGGAAATGTCAATCGGATTTTGGGGTTTTTTCTAGTAGTGATATGTCATTTTATCATCTATGTATTGCAGGTCGATTTAGTTTCTTTATGATTTCCCACTTCGATTTAGGATTTATTAATATCACCCTTAATATGTAATTTTATTGAGTAATAACACTACTACAGAAGTGATTTGTTGGTGCGAGAGTTTTTTTTTTTTTAATTGATGCGGTTTAACATGATAAACTGCATTATAAAGTGAAAAAACAATTATATCGCATCGATAAAAGCAGAAACCGTATCATTTATAATGTTTGTTGATGCGGTAACTTTTAATCACATTAAAAATTGTTTAATTAGTGCGGGTTCGTCTAATGGCACTATTAAAACATTATTTTTACTGCGAAATTTTACAATCGCACCTTTAAAACCGTGCTTTTTTACTGCGATGGTTTACAATCGAACCTTTAAAACGTCATTTGTTGATGCGGTAACTTTTAATCGCATTAAAACTTCTTTTATTAGTGCAGGTTTGTCCAATGTCACTATTAAAATCTTATTTTTACTGCGAAAGTTTACAATCGCACATTTAAAACCGTGCTTTTTTAATGCGAACGTTTACAATCGCACCTTTAAAACGACATTTGTTGGATTTGGCTTGATGTTCGTCCAAAATCCAAAGGCAGACTAAGCCCATGTGTCAGGCTAAGCCCAAATGGCAGACTAAGCCCATGTGGTAATCATAACCCATGTGGCACTATTAAAACTTTTTTTTTACTGTTGTAAGTTTGTATAGCATTAAAAATTGATTGTTATTTAAATACAATAAATTTGGGGCTTTTATTAAGTCCTCCTTCGATCAAGCTTCTCCTTCTTCTTCAAGATCATCTGCGATCTGGTTGCATTTACTTCACTTCATTAAAGCCGGTTGCATTTACTTCTCTACGGTTAAGGTGAGTTTATATCAAACCTTTATTAATTTCGTTAACATAGAAGTCGTTATATAACTCCCGACAACTCAAACCTAGATTTCAAACATTTATGAACCGAATAACATAAACATTCCTTAATTGTTGTTTATTTTAATTTTCAGATGGATCGTTATTCTTGGATGTACGAAAGTTCACATATGTCCAGAGATTATATCAAGGGAGTTGAATATTTTATTAGTGTTGCTAAAGCAGATATTGAAAAGAATGGAAGGCGGTCGATTTGTTGTCCTTGCAACAGATGTAAGAACTTCATATATTTTGCTGATGCGGGATCAATAGAGTTTCATTTGATACAAAATGGTTTTATGCATAATTACACTTGTTGGTCAAGACATGGAGAATCACAAGCTGATTGTATCGCAAAGTCAAGCAATTTATCGAGTAATGATAACAGAGTACCAACTAACGACGATGATCAGAACTAAAATCAGCCCAACGAGAATTTCAAAGAAATGTTTGATGACATGGAGACAAATATGGGTGATGATGAACGAGGGAAGTTAAACCGTCAGTTTGAAGAACCAGAAACACCCTTATATAATGGTTATAAATATATGAAACTTGATGCGGTGTTGAAGTTGATGAACTTAAAGTTGAAAAACGGATGGAGCGACAAAAGTTTTACAAGTGTATTAGAGCTTTTGCATGACTTGCTTCCGGAAGACAATGGATTACCACTTTCCACATACCAAGCAAAAAAATTAATGTGTCCCATGGGATTGGAAGTGGAAAGAATACATGCATGTCCAAATAATTGCATGTTGTTCAGAAAGGAGCACAAAAATGCTCATAAATGTGTTGTCTGTGAGGCATCAAGGTATAAAAGGAAAAATAAGGACGATGAAGTTGATGACGCTATGACAAAAAATGGACCTCCGGCTAAAATGCTGTGGTATCTTCCTATCATACCAAGACTGAAAAGGTTGTTTTCAAACGAGAAGGAAGCAAAGTTAATCCGTTGACATTCGGACGAACGAGTATCCGACGGAAAACTGATGCATGTTGTGGATTCGCCTCAGTGGAGAAACATCGATAAGCAGTATCCCGGTTTTGGAAACGAGATGTGAAACTTACGGTTTGGGCTTAGTACGGACGGGATCAATCCTTTCAGAAACATCAGCAGTCATCATAGCACGTGGTCGGTTCTTTTATGCATTTACAATCTTCCACCGTAGTTATGCATGAATAGGAAATACATCATGATGTCGTTGTTGATTCAGGGTCCGACTCAGCCCGGTAACGATATTGATGTGTATTTGACCCCTTTGATTGATGACTTATTAACTCTTTGGAGCACGGGTGTTGAAGTATATGATGCGTATAAAAAAGAACATTTTCGACTGCGGGCCATGATTTTTTGTACAATAAGTGATTTTCCTGCTTACAGTAACTTGTCAGGCTACAGAACCAAGGGTAAGAAAGCCTGTCCTGTTTGTGAAGAAGACACAACCTGGCTATGGTTAGAAAACGGTAAAAAAGGTGTATACATGGGACATCGAAAATTCCTTCCGATAAATCACCGTTTTAGGAGAATGACTATCGAGTTTGACGGAACTATTATGGTCAGAAGGATGAGCCGAAAATTTAATGCATTTTCCCAAGTTAAAGACATAAAAGTTGTGTTAGGTATAAAATATAGAAATGATCCAAAAGCCCTCTGGAAAAAGAGTCAATCTTTTTTGAATTACCTTACTTGAGACATTTAGATGTTCGACATTGTCTAGATGTTATGCATATAGAAAAAAAAGTCTGCGAGAGCTTGACAGGCTTATTATTAGATATTGAAAACAAAACTAAAGACGGGGTTAAGATCCGAAAAGACATGGTCAGCCTGGGAATACGTACAAATCTTGCTGCCGAAAAAACAACCAGAGGTTATCGTCTGCCACCTGCTTGTTATAACACATCAAAAGCAGAACAAAAAAAGATTTGTCAATGTTTACATGCTATCAAGGTTCCATCAAATTATTCCTCGAACATCAAAAGATTTGTTTTCTTGAAAGACAGTACATTGCTTCCAATGAAGTCTCATGATTGCCACGTTTTGATGACACATATGATCCCAATCGCAATTCGCGGTATTTTGCAACCCGACGTCCGACACACAATCACAAAGCTTTGTTTGTTTTTTAACAACATTCATTCAAAGGTTGTTGATGTCGAAGATTTGGACCGATGGCACAATGACGTTATTGTTACCCTTTGTGAACTAGAGATGCACTTTCCGCCCTCGTTTTTTGATATAATGGTTCATTTGATAGCTCATAGCGTCCAACAGATCAAGGCATGTGGTCCTGCGTTCCTCCGATACATGTACCCTTTTGAAAGGTACATGAGTATCTTAAAAGGTTATGTGAGAAACCGCAATCGACCCGAGGGCAGTATGATTGAAGGGTATACGTCTGAAGAGGTGATGGAGTTCTGCCAAGATAATCTTGTCAACATCATATTACTCTAAGCATTTTATATATTAACTTGCAATATAATAATATCATTTTTGTCCACATGATATATGGAAGGTATTGAAAGCATCGGTGTTCCTACAAGTCGTCATTCGGGTCGACTTGATGGTAAGGGAGGGGTTGGTGATAAAATTATCATGCCATCCTTTGATGACTTGCAACTTGCACATTTAATTGTTGTATGAAACATGACATGTCTTGCACCATATATTGCCAAACACATGGACATATTAAAGTCAAACCACCCGGGTAAGGATCGAATGTGGTATGCAAAAAAGCAAAACGAATAGTTAGCGAGGTGGCTGAAAGAGAATACAAGAACAGGTAACGTTAATGAAACTGTGTCAAAATTAGGACAAGGTCCGAAATGTAGAGTACATTCGTCCCAAGGCTACGACATCAACGGTTACACGTGTTACACCAAAGACCAATATGCCAAAGGTATAGTGCAGAATAGCGGCGTTACAGTGACAACATCAACAACCGAATTCGATAGACAGGATCATGATACGTTGATAAGAAGCGCCAGAGATTCTTACTACGGTGTGATACAATCAATTTGGGAATTGAAGTATTGTGACTTGATTGTTCCAGTTTTCAGATGTGAGTGGGTCAATAACCTTACAGGTGTTAAAATCGACGATTATGGTTTTACACTTGTCGACCTTCGAACTAAGGGCTATGTAGATGAACCATTCGTTCTCGCAAAACATGTAACACAAGTTTTTTATGTCAAAGACCCGATCAAAGCAAATAGACACATTGTCTTGCAATGTAAACGACGTATTCTTGGTGTTGATAATGTTTTCGACATGGAAGCCTACGACCACTTCGACGATCTACCACCATTTTCGGTAGGTATTCAAAGAGGGAAATTTTGATAACATGCGCAGAACCACACATGTACGTGACATCACAGCGGTCGTCATGCGGTCAAAAATAAGAAAATACCTAACACACACACTTAGCGCAATGGAAGTCAGGGTCGATCCACAGGAGTTACGTGGTCGAGACAGGTGATAGATTGCCAACTGCAGTGTCACGCTACAGTCAGAGGACCTAGTTCCTAACTTTTTTCAAACAATGCCAAAAATCATAAACTAAAACAATTCCATGAAAGCATTAACTACACTAAGCTACTAACTAAACCTTGTTACCTACTGAAATCAGAAGTACATCTCCAAATCAGAAGCAATCAAGGGCAAACCAAACATCAAACACAATCCAATCACTCAAAATTTCATTCACAAGCATAAACACCGAAAAACTAACAATTAACATAACCCAAATGATTATCATTAACCAAATCAGATCCAAAAGGTCCAAAACAGTAACCAAACTATTAAAAATAGAAATCAAAGACTCAATGTCAATGGTTGTCACTCCCAAAGACACTAGCCACTATCACTAACTATTTAACTAATTGAAAATTAAAGATAAAAACATGAAAATACCAAAAAATGGTTGCTGAAGCTAAATCTCAGAGTCAAAGAGCCCTGGGGGTCGATTTCACACCAGGTCTTCGCTAATTTTTTCGACTTAAGAGCCTCTATTTATATTTGCATAAACATCGAAGCCGCACCGCGCATAAGTGGATCCCGCGGTGCGCGTGCGGGTTTATCCCCGTTTTATCGGCATTTGAATTTCTTTCCACCGCCTCATAACCGCGTCGTGCCTTGATGAATTCCGCGGCACGCGTACGTCTTTGCCTGATTTTGCCTTGATCTTCAAACTTCTTCCAAATTGCACGCTTTTGGTACGTGTTTTCATTATTTCTTTCCAAACAAGTGCTGGCACGAAAAGTGAGAATACCACGATATATATGATATAATTCCACTAAGAATAGGGCTTAACAACGACTAAAATATTTGATATTACTAGGCGTTGTCAAACACCCCACACTTGTGCCTTGCTTGTCCCCAAGCAAGAGAGTTTTTAATAGATTATAATAAAGACTCAAACAATTTTTGACTGTGTTCAGTTTCAAAGCTTATTGCCTTAAGAGTTAGAGTGAAATAGTTTGTGAAAACATAATCGGAATGTTCTTTAGAATTCATGGCTTTCTAGAGAACCCTTGATTACAATTTTTCTGTCCACGATGAAGTGTATGTACTGATTTAGATTCTAAAGGCCAATAAAGAACTGTCCATGACTTTCGATGTTGTCCGTGTAACGAGCTTTTAGAAATACCATCCCAGACCAGACGATCTTAGGTAGCAAGGTGCATAAGGCCTACCCATTTTAGACTTACCGGGTCGAACAACAAAGGCCACAGATTGATAATTCCTTCCTAAATTCCAATCTTAAAATATCTCAATCGTCTAACTCCTAAAACTCAACTTATTTGACTAAACTAATAGCATGATTGCAACTAAATAGTATTTCTCGAAAAATACCAATGCTATAAAAAATCATAAACTATTCGTTTCAAAATTACAATCTAATAAAAAATTTTAAAAAGTTGCTAGAAATTTTGAAAATCGGTCTTTTCTGCAAAAATTTCAAAAACTACTCTTTCGACCGTCCACACCCCACACTTAAAACCGTACAACGTCCCCGTTGTACAAAAATTATTTAGAACAAGGGAGAAAGAGTTACCCCTTTGGACGGTAGATCGCTTGATTGGTACTCGGTGTCACAGGTACAAATACGAACAAAAAGGTCCTCAATTTAGCATTCTGGAGTTGTAGTGCAACAGTGAACATGCCGGTGGTCAAGACAAGTGGAGGGGGAATGGTGACCCCACTCTTGCTTGAAACAACTCCCCCCAGTTTGGTATCACATGCATAACTCACAAAAAGATTAAATGCAAACAAACAAATATATAAACAAAAGATAGAAAGTGTCATAAGTACAGTACAGATATCCAAAAGAAGAAAAATAAGAAAAATACATCAATTGCCACCTGGTGGCCTGGAAGAACCAGCCTCATGATCGTGGGCCCAGGCTAGAAATGGTCGGGGGCGGCGTTCCTGCTGTGTGGCCAGATCCAAAAGTACCTCCCCGATCCACTCCAACTGGTCCTCAATCCTCGCGACCCGATCCTGCAATCGTCTGAGCTCTGTCGCCTCCTCCTGCTGTGGCTGTGGCGCTTGCTCTGCTGGTGCTGCCGGTCTCCGGCGTCTCCTGACCGGCTGGGCGTATGCTGGTTAGGGGCCTGGGGTGCCTCAGTCGCCACCCTCATGTACTGGCCTGGGCGCTGCTGCTCGATAAGCCCCATGTTCTCCAGGGCTCGTGCCGTAGTGCAAGCTGGAGGTGAAGCAGTAAAGGATGCCACAACGGGACCAGTAAGGATCCGGTACGAACGGGTCAGGCGGGTGATGTAATGCCCGCGGGCCAGAGGACTGCTGTATGATGCACCCGTCGTATGGGTGGATAGGGAGACGGCTAGAGCGAACGGGAGGTGAAGGAACCTGGAGGGGTCAAGGAGGACCCAGAGATATGTCATGTCCTCGCTGGACACCTTCTCGCCCCCCTCACTGTGCATGATGGAGGTGGAGACGATGCGGTGCATGAGCCGGTGAAGCGGATCACGGAGATGGCTCTCCCTGGATGTCCCCGCCTCATAGAACACATTGGACAACGGTATCCAAACCTCTGCATTGGCAGCCCTGGCGGGCTGCCCCTGAGTGCACGCCAGGAGAAACTGCGTGAAATGGCGGTGCTGGAGGTCCGCCTTTGTATAGATGCCTGTGCGCCTCCCAAACTCCCGGAGGTTGCACTCCCTGTGGACTCCCCCTAGTCGAAATCGTACCAGTCTGGAACGGGCCTCTGTCGACCCTGGTGAAAAACGAACTGTGGACAAGAACTCCAAAAGAAGCTCAGTGTACACAGTGTCGTCCTGGTTGGCCATAAGCCTATCCCAGCTTCAACACGTGAATGAAGCATCCCCATGGGTCCATGTACGGTGGAGGAATGGCTCGATCTCGCCCCAAAGCCCCGCGTCTCTGAGGAAATCCCTGTCAATGATCGTCGCCTCGAGAACCCGGCGACCTATGAGTGCATCCCTCCTGCTGGCAAACTCAACGGAGCTGTCCAATCCCTCAGGGAACTGGAGAAACTGGTGATCAAGTCTGAACGACATCTGCACGAAAGAAAATAGCCACAAAAAATTTTCAAATTTAGTCCTTTTCTTCCCCACCGCATCGCGGCGCGGTCCAAGAACTATGGCGCGGCGCGGCGAGCGGCTGTTTCCAATTCCAAACTCCATATCACGATCTAACCTGTTTAAACTCAATCCAACTACACTACAAGGTAGCCTAAGTGCCGACTAACTCATCTAGGGTCATTATTTGGCAAAATAAACACCCTACGAGTCAGCATTGGCGATTTCTAAGTTTTTGGGTTTTTGGAGAAATCAACCAAATCAGCTGCCTAATCACTAGTTTTAACAAGTAAAAGCTAGTTAGAATGACATACCTTGGTGGTGAGAATGAAATGAGCAAGAAAAAACACGAGAATTTTTCAATGATCAGAGCTATGCGGCGTGGTGTGTGTGAATAGTGTCGCGGCTTACCTTATTATCAAAGGAAACCGACCGATCGATTCCCGTGGCACGGATATGAGCGAACCGCGGTGCGCATGTCCCCAAATAAACCCCTGCGCATCGGGTTGGTTTACGATCCCGCGGCGTGCAATTTGCTTGACCACGCCGCGGTCATCAAAAATTCAATTTGTCTTCAAAACAACCCCACACTTGCCTTGGACCAATAACACCTGCAAATCACGATGATATAATTTTCCTAGTTACTCCTAAAAAATACAATACCTAACCTATGAAAAGATGGGTTGCCTCCCAACAAGCGCTAGGTTTAACGTCTTCAGCCAGACGTACCATTCCTACTCCTACTCTTCTTGAATTTCCGATGGCATCTTTTTGTGATCGGGCGCGAAATTGTAAGCCATCATTGACATCAATGAAGTGAGTTGAGTCATCCTGTCGCTAACCCCGCTAATCCATTGTTGCTGGGCTTCTAGAAGCTAAAAGACCTTTGCTTCTCTTTCCCTTGCATCTTTCTCGTATTGCTGGTGCCTTGCCTCCAACATCTCCATCATGTCCAGCAGCTGTTCCTTGTCAATGGTGGACAACGGATGCTCCTTTGTTTCCTTCAAAACTTCCTCTTTCCCTCCTTCTCCTGTTCGGGTCCATATTTTGCTTTTGTCCCTAATCCCAGGTTCCATCAGCAAGTTGCTGTCCAAATTCTCATCATCATACCCTTGAGGTAGAGATATGGGACTTCCGAACATATTTAACCTTCTTTTCCTCGACCCAAAGAAGATATCCAAATCTCCTGTTTTGCAATCGATAATAGCGCCGGCCGTAGCCAAAAATGGACGTCCTAATATTAACGCGGGTGCAACCTCCTGACTCTCGTATTCCATAACTAGAAAGTCCACTGGGTAAAAGAAATCCCCAACTTTCACTATGACATTGGTCAGGTTACCTCGGGATACTTTGGTTGACTGATCAGCCAGCTGTAATACGGTCTTTGCCGGCTCTAATTCCTTATTCTTGTATTTATCATACAAATATCCCGGTAGCACATTCACACTTGCTCCCAAATCCAGCAAGGTGATCCTAATGACCACATCTCCTACAGTAGCAGTAATCAGTGGTGACCGAGGATCCATTTCTTTCTTGGGCAGTGTTCCCAACAGTGCCTCACTAGCTTTAATTGTCAACCTCACAGTGTCAGGTGTGGGAGTCTTGCTTTTTCCATTTTTCTCGCACATCTCCTGAAGAATTCTTGTATCCTCAGGAGCGTTCTTAAGTTCGTCCCACAATGGTTGGTTCATCGATGGCCCCGTCGATTTGGGCGCTTCCTGCATTTTCTTTCCCTTCTTATCCTTCTTCCTTTGTTTAATTCCAACTATTATTGGCTGCTTTTCCTCTTGGACATCCTTGTCCTCCTTTGGTTGAGGCTCATTCTCAACGGGAATTTCCTTTAATTCCGTGTCTTTCCTATTCTCCTTTTCAATTTCCACCTTTTCCTTAACTTCTTCTTCCTTTTCACTTTCAGCCTCATTTCCTGATTCTAGCAAATCTTCTAGGGTAACTTTCCTCCATTCAGCCTCGACAGTGTTGACATGTTCCTTTCCGGCCCGCTGACCATGGGTCGGATTGACTTCTGTGGTACTTGGCAGCTTCCCATTATCTCTTTTTTGTTGGTCTTCAGCCTTTTGGGCGATTTGCCTCTCTATATTGACGATGGCTTTCGCATTGACCTGCGATTGCTGCTGCGTTGCGTTGAACATCTCATACATTTTCGCGACTAGATCCTCTTGAGTTCCTGGGGCATTATTGATAGAGTTGTTGGGCCCCCTATTGTTGCTGCTACCATTGGCATTACCACTATTATTCGCCAATTGATACTGCCTGGGTGGGTTGGATGATTGCCCTTGGTAGTTGTTCTGCCTCTGGTTATTAAAATTCTGCTGACCTTGGTTATATGGTCTATAGGGTCGTCCATTGTTATATTGACCTTGACACTGACCATAGACTTGATTTGCTTCTTGATCTTTGGTCCTCCTTGACATCCTTGTGATTGACTCTGAGGTCCATTCTGCAGAGTAGACACAAGTCTATCGAATATCTTATTAAGCTCGCTTATCTCCTTCTTTACATCCTTTTTCCAGTCGGCATCGGCTCCTACTGTTGCAGCTGTGCCTACCGTCTTTCTTGTGGAGAAATTAGCCTTTGAGCCATTACTTAACTGTTCCAAAAACTGCCAAGCCTCCTCCGGGTCTTGCATCATAATAGTGCCACTAGATGATGCGTTAATCATAGCTTGGTTCGTTTCACTTACGCCTTCAAAGAATACCTTGACCAGTTGCCACTTTGGAATATCGTGATGAGGACACGACCTCATCAACTCCTTTAGACGATCCCATGCTTCATGAAAAGCTTCTCCAGGCTTCTGCTGAAAATCCTAAATGGCCCTCCTGATCTCCGTTGTCTTGCTTGCTAGATAAAACTCTTGTAAGAGCTTAGCTTTGAGTTGGTCCTATGTGGTGACGCTATTCGATGGCAAAGACGTAAACCAATATTTGGCTTTGTCTTTCATTGTGAATGGGAACAATCTTAATCTAAAAATGTTCTTATTGGTGTTCCTAGGGGTGTTGGCGTTGGCTATGGCTATAAAATCATACAAGTGATTGTATGGGTCATCCTGTTTGTACCCCCCTAAATTCTGGTAATATTCCTAACAATTGCGGCCTAATTTCTACTTGAGATTCTATATCATCAGGAATGTAAATGGGCGATGAGTCATCGTACTCCCGTGGCTGGAAGTGCGATGCAACCGATTTCCCCCTCGGTTGTGCAAAATACAAGGGTTGAGTAGGATTATCGTAAAAGTGATGATCATTATATCTCTGCTGACCTTGTAGTGGTTGATGCTACTGTGCTCTTCTTGGAGGTCCCCGACCTCGGTTCCATGGTTGATGTGGTGCTGGTGGAACCCATCCTTCGTCTTCATCATCATACCTTTCCTTAGCCTCTTGATACTGGTACTGCTGCTGAGGTGGTTGTTGGTATTGTTGTTGCGATGGTATAGGTTGGAATGTGGTTTGTGGTTTAAAAAGTACTAGTGGTGGTTGTGAAATGGGTGTCTACTTTCTAGATACTGGGGTGCCATCACGGGTCGGCGCTCCCCAATATATGGCAGATGTAAATAGGTTTGTTGATTGTGGTTGGGATACAGGTTGAAATGGTGGAATCCACGGTGGAGTGCATGAAGGTATAGGTGCAGGGGCTGAAACTGCACCACCATTAGCACTCGTGCTCCCAAACTGAAATTCTGAAACTGGGGGAATAAATGACATCCCCGTTGCCTCACCCGAGGGTTCCTGGGCAACATGATCTAAACTACTACTGACATTACTAAAACTCATTGTATTTAAACGCCTACGTGCACGGATCTTGCGCGCAGTTCGTTCAACCTCTGAGTCAAAATGCAAAGGGGATAATTGCTCACCCCTACGGGTACGCTTGCACTAATGCAACATGCACGAGAAAATCAAAAGCAAAATTACTAACTAACTGAAATCTCAAAAAAAAAACCAAAAATTCAGAAACTAAAAGTCCTACAGATCACCTATTCTCAAGCTCACAACTCCCCGGCAACGGCAACAAAATTTGACATCGCAGCGGTCGTCATGCGGTCAAAAATAAGAAAATACCTAACACACACACTTAGCACATTGGAAGTCAGGGTCGATCCACAAGAGTTACGTGGTCGAGACAGGTGATAGATTGCCAACTGTAGTGTCACGCTACAGTTAGAGGACCTAGTTCCTAACTTTTTCCAAACAATGCCAAAAATCATAAACTAAAACAATTCCAAGCAAGCATTAACTACACTAAGCTACTAACTAAACCTTGTTACCTACTGAAATCAGAAGTACATCTCCAAATCAGAAGCAATCAAGGGCAAACCAAACATCAAACACAATCCAATCACTCAAAATTTCATTCACAAGCATAAACACCGAAAAACTTACAGTTAACATAAACCAAATGATTATCATTAACCAAATCAGATCCAAAAGGTCCAAAACAGTAACCAAACTATTAAAAACAGAAATCAAAGACTCAATGTCAATGGTTGTCACTCCCAAAGACACTAGCCACTATCACTAACTATTTAACTAATTGAAAATTAAAGATAAAAACATGAAAATACCAAAAGATGGTTGCTGAAGCTAAATCTCGGAGTCAAAGAGCGTTGGGGTCGATTTCACACCAGGTCTTCGCTATTTTTTTCGATCTAAGAGCCTTTATTTATAGTTGCAAAAATCTCGAAGCCGCGCCGCACATAAGTGGATCCCATGGCACGCGTGCGGGTTTATCCCCATTTTATCGGTATTTGAATTTCTTTCCACCGACTCATAACCTCGTCGCGCCTTGATGAATTCCGCGGCGCGCGTACGTCTTTGCCTGATTTTATCTTGATCTTCAAACTTCTTCCAAATTTCACGCTTTTGGTCCCTGTTTTCATTATTTCTTTCCAAACAAGTGCTGGCACGAAAAGTGAGAATACCACGATATATATGATATAATTCCACTAAGAATAGGGCTCAACAACGACTAAAATATTTGATATTACTAGGCATTGTCAAACACCCCACATTTCCATAAGAGTCTTTTTCTGGTCTTCCTTTCTATACGTCTGAATGAACAGATCGTACTTACTAGTCAACGACGCGAGTAGGATGTTTACACTCATCTCCTGACTCATGGAATAACCACGTTTGTACAATTCACCTATGTAAGCTTCAATCTGAAGAACATGCGAATCGATGCTGCTTCCTTCTCTTAGCTTGCACTCTGCAAGACTTTTGAAGATCCTAGCTCGTTCCTCTTCAATCGGTTTTTGGAACTTTTCCTCAACCGACTACATTAACTCATACGGCCCCAAGGATTCAAAATCATTACGGAATTCGGGGTCAATGGTCAATAGCATGAGGTCACGAATTTCTTCAGATTCATCAACTAAGAAGTTACGCTCATCATAAGAACTCTTTATGATGACTTGTTCCTGTGGAACCGGGATCGGATACTCGGTGAGATGAAGCTTGCCAGCAATGACGAGAATCAGTCTCCAATTACGAAGCCATTCCTTACAGTTAAGGCCAGTCAGCCTTTCCATATTTGGCAGGTGCTTTCTGATGCTCTCAGAAGGGGGTGAAGGATGAGAGGGAGGAGAATAGACACTTGATTCAGACATCTACAATAAACAGAATTTTATTAGTTTAATTGATCCTTTTAAATAATTACCCAATATATTATTTATTAAGGCTAGGACCCAAAATACCCCAACTATGGTGTGAAGAGGGATGCCGTAATCACAACATAATGGTCATTAAGGTAGATAATACACTTATCAATTTCATCTTATGAAATTCTTAGATCTGTTGAGACACATTGAACTATTCAATGGCATGTGTAGTCTCGGATGTGCCCCACTGTTTGTGACTGGGATGCCGAGGATCACAAACCGGTGTGAATAACCATGCAAGTTAGCTTGGTACTCTCGAAGTCAATTACCATCTCTAATTGACGTGCCGGTTAACCACACACGCTCCATCAATAATGGTAAAATCGAGAAAGCCATTGCAACTCTTTGTGAATCCCTATTGGTGTACCGGTTAACCACACACGCTCCACCAATGTTTCACAAGGCGCAATGTGCAACTTCATGGGTTAGCAACCAATTCACATTTTTGACCTAAAGTAACTAGATTGGGATTTTGTTCAAGGTTCTAGTACTTTTAATTATAGCATTATACTTTTAAGAGGCTTAAGCGGTTCTATTAAACCCGTTCGGCTAACGACACTCGACTGACCAGGAGAGTGGTAGGTAAGAGTGGATACCCATTAGACTACCATTTTATAGGCAGTCGCCTTATACCCTCTTTATAGGCCAGTTTTGTGAATGAGGCCTACTAACGGTAAGACTAACCATTCAGTCCTATATATAAATATTAACTTTTAATCATAAATATATAAGATATATTTTAATCTCATTAAAATATTTTAGAATTAATTTATTCATAATTTTCACTAATTTATTTCAATTTTTCGAAAATTTTAAATTAATTCTTTAAGTTGATTTAATTGATCTTTTAATTAACAATTAATTAAACTAATTAAATCTAAGATAGATATCATAAATTAATCAAATTAATATTACCTATCTTAAACCCCTAAGGTTCGAAATTTGCAAGCTTGGGTTTAAGTGTTCCAGTTATTAAACTAATTAAATCTACTTGAGATTCTATATCATCAGGAATGTAAATGGGCGATGAGTCATCGTACTCCCGTGGCTGGAAGTGCAATGCAACCGATTGCCCCCTCGGTTGTGCAAAATACAAGGGTTGAGTAGGATTATCGTAAAAGTGATGATCATTATATCTCTGCTCACCTTGTAGTGGTTGATGCTACTGTGCTCTTCTTGGAGGTCCCCGACCTCGGTTCCATGGTTGATGTGGTGCTGGTGGAACCCATCCTTCGTCTTCATCATCATACCTCTCCTCAGCCTCTTGATACTGGTACTGCTGCTGAGGTGGTTGTTGGTATTGTTGTTGCGATGGTATAGGTTGGAATGTGGTTTGTGGTTTAAAAAGTACTGGTGGTGGTTGTGAAATGGGTGTCTGCTGTCTAGATACTAGGGTGCCATCACGGGTCGGCCCTCCCCAATACATGGCAGATGTAAATAGGTTTGTGGATTGTGGTTGGGATACAGGTTGAAATGGCGGAATCGACGGTGGAGTGCATGAAGGTATAGGTGCAGGGGCTGAAACTGCACCACCATTAGCACTCGTGCTCCCAAACTGAAATTCTGAAACTGGGGGAATAAATGACATCCCCGTTGCCTCACCCGAGGGTTCCTGGGCAACATGATCTAAACTACTACTGACATTACTAAAACTCATTGTATTTAAACGCCTACGTGCACGGATCTTGCACGCAGTTCGTTCAATCTCTGAGTCAAAATGCAAAGGGGATAATTGCTCACCCATACGGGTACGCATGTACTAATGCAACACGCCCGAGAAAACCAAAAGCAAAATTACTAACTAACTGAAATCTCAAAAACAAAAACCAAAAATTCAGAAACTAAAAGTCCTACAGATCACCTATTCTCAAGCTCACAACTCCCCGGCAACGGCGCCAAAATTTGACATCGCAGCGGTCGTCATGCGGTCAAAAATAAGAAAATATCTAACACACACACTTAGCACAGTGGAAGTCAGGGTCGATCCACAAGAGTTACGTGGTCGAGACAGGTGATAGATTGCCAACTGCAGTGTCACGCTACAGTCAGAGGACCTAGTTCCTAACTTTTTCCAAACAATGCCAAAAATCATAAACTAAAACAATTCCAAGCAAGCATTAACTACACTAAGCTACTAACTAAACCTTGTTACCTACTGAAATCAGAAGTACATCTCCAAATCAGAAACAATCAAGGGCAAACCAAACATCAAACACAATCCAATCACTCAAAATTTCATTCACAAGCATAAACACCGAAAAACTAACAGTTAATATAAACCAAATGATTATCATTAACCAAATCAGATCCAAAAGGTCCAAAACAGTAACCAAACTATTAAAAACAGAAATCAAAGACTCAATGTCAATGGTTGTCACTCCCAAAGACACTAGCCACTATCACTAACTATTTAACTAATTGAAAATTAAAGATAAAAACATGAAAATACCAAAAGATGGTTGCTGAAGCTAAATCTCGGAGTCAAAGAGCGTTGGGGGTCGACTTCACATCATGTCTTCGCTATTTTTTTCGACCTAAGAGCCTCTATCTATAGTTGCAAAAATCTCGAAGCCGCGCCGCACATAAGTGGATCCCGTGGCACGCGTGCGGGTTTATCCCCGTTTTATCGGTATTTGAATTTCTTTCCACCGACTCATAACCGCGTCGCGCCTTGATGAATTCCGCGGCGCGCGTACGTCTTTGCCTGATTTTGTCTTGATCTTCAAACTGAAAGGTTTTCCGCAACCATGAACTAAATAACCTAAGTTCACATGCAACCTAGAAAAGATCTATGTTTTCTTACTTTGAACATGTAACTAATTCCTAAAGGCCAAACAAAAATAACTAAAAGAATAAATCAGAAAAACTAACCTTTAGTTTTAATCTTGAAGCTAAGCAGCACAAGTGTCCTGCCTCAAATGAGATCACACCCAGGGAGCCAAAGGAAGGTCACGAAAATTCCAGAGATAATAATAGAATGAGCACTTATAATGAGGTCTAGGGTTCCCTATTTATAGGGAAACAAGAAACCCTAGCCGTCAGCCATTTTCCGGATTATACGTACGCGCGTCGCGCCGTTTACATTTGCGCGTCGCGCGCCGCAATTCAACTATTAAATTTGTACGACTTTAATCCCTGACTTCCTGATTAATCTAATTAATGCCACAGAAATCAATCCAATTAATTTCTGATTAATTATTAATCAATCAATATAGTTTCTAATTAATATATTATCACTTTAATATATTAAAAAACCATATCTTTTATTTTTATTGATTTATTAATCCCATAATAAACCAACCTTTCTCTCTACCGAACTTTCTACCAAACCTCCAGCTATGAGGGCAACCCAAATGGACTTTGCTTCTATTAATTATGTAAATACAAATTATTAGTCATGGCTTAGACACCTAATCCAACAGTCTCCCACTTGGATAAGTCTATGACTATAATTACCAATTTAACCTCTAATTAATCAGCAACCTATAGCTTCCTAGAAACTACTGCCAAACTCTGACCTAGTCAGTTCTGTCCATAGATAAGTGATCAGATGATCCTCCGTCCAACAAGATATTTTCAGACATGAGACATGGATTGAGATCAATCTCTATCTGACACACTGTTTCCCGATTTCCGATTTTGCTTATGACTTTTAGACTTCTAATTGAACGAATCAATTCAGTCCTGGCTGGCCAGCGCTTCAGTCAACATCAAAATCATCGAGTGGCCAACAGATATCTGTTTCCCGTCTGGGTCAAGGGACAAATAAGCTTCGACTAATATGTTATATCTTTTACCCGACAAATCACTCACAACAGCACGTTTTATAACACCGAGTTACCGATGCGTTTTCGTACTATCAATGAACAATCGCCTTGCAAATTATAACTCATATCTCTCAACTTTAAGACCATAAGATATTATCGTCTCAACATTGCTCGTGATATAATCCATGAAGCAATCCATTGAGCGTGGGTTTATCCAATACTCAAATCTCCATTTCCAAGTACTCATGAACGTTGCAGCAATCTTATTGCTATGTCTAACTCCTTAGACAATCTACAAACCAATTCATGACAGTCTTCCTTCATACTTACTCCTTAAAAGTATGAGTGACTGTGGATATTTGAATAATCCAATTATTCAGGAAGTAAACATGCAAAAGTGAAACATAAAATCTGACTGGCAGCTACTCCTGCTAATTACCAAGTCTCCACGAGGTAATCACCAAGTCGGATTTATCATAACTATTATCGGTTTCTTATTCTCTTTTAAACTTTCAATTCAAGCCTTTTATATCTATGTCTATGACCTTTTCACTCTTTCTATGTATCCAAGTGTCTAACACTTATACACTTTATTGCAGATGATCCTATCGGATACTCTTCCGATGATATCTCAATTTGTCATTTTGTCATTCTCTCTCACAACTCCATTCTGGTGATGTGTACCGTGAGTGCCCATGGTTCTCGGGTCTTTAGTCTACACGACTATACCCTAAGACAATTTCGAGGTGTCATGATGTGCCGGTGAACCACACGCGCTCCATCAGAAACCAACGAAATTCTTTAACCATGAAGTCCTATAGCACCACGTCCTGGTGTAACCAATTACTGATTTGAAACTCCTTTCAAATCGTTCACCCTAATCATTTCCCAATGATTTCTCACGTGTGTTCAAAATCCAAACAGTACTCTCAGCCAGGTCATATCCTGAAACTAACTTACCATGCTCTAAGCATCAAGTCATCAGGGTATGTTCATAACACTTCTGATTGGTCCAAGAGGCTCGTGGAACCTGATGTAATCTCATTCCAAACCCTTTCGGAATCCTAAGATTACCAATAATCCTTGTGTCATGATTTCCGGAAATATTTCCTTTCGGAGACTCTTTCTTATGCATCTTGAATCCCATCAAGATCATATTCTCAACGGCTAAGTCTATACTGTCAGTCTCATCTATCCGATAGATGTCTGTGAACAACGTGAGTATGTTGCACCTTCTTTGTTTCTTTCATGCCAATTCATTACACTTTGTAATGACAGGAAACTCCATTCCTGGGGTTATGCATCTTGAATCTCATCAAGATCATATTGGCAGAATTCTGATCTATCTAATAGATGTTCACAACCACCTGAGTATGTTGTATCTCTTAAAGTTTTTCATAGCGAACCGTTTCTTAACACCAAGTCATTACACTTTGTAATGATAAGAGACGTTTCCTAGAACCAGTATGTAACCCACATACAATGATAGCAGATAACAACGATACTCCCACTGGCTTTGACACTGTTATATGACTCTTTCGGACTATTCACAAAATCCAGAACTTATGGCACATTTTGCGAAACCGAAATCCAAACCTTTCCGACATATTAAAGGAAATCTTTCAGGCTATTCACAAAATCCAAACCTTTTGGCCTATTTTGAGAATCCGAATATCCTTTCTTGCGAGATGCCCATGGGACGAATCCCGGGGCCGTGTACCTTTTGTAATGACATGCTCTATGTGAGTCTCTATTAGTGTGCCGGTAAACCACACACGCTCTACTAACGACTCACACTATGCCCCACAGAATCCTCTCAGATTACATCTTCTATTGAGAGTGCTTCTCTCAGAATCAATTGCTTGACTCCAAGTGATGACTCATTCAACCAGATGTTCTGTAAGTACATTTCTATGTTCCCTTCTTTTGATGATTCAATTACTCCCACTGGTTCCTAGACCAGTTGTAAAGATCAATCAAACTGTCACATAGACTGTGTCTCGTGGTAAGGTTCTCTTATTTGGCAGCAACTGGGCTCACCAATGCTTCCAGCAGTCGGATTACTTATCCGTACCATCTTTAGTGTTTTACCACTACCCGGTATATCACCCAAATCATAACTCCTTATGACAGTGACAATAACTACTGGTTAAGCGAAGAGAGGGTATGTCAGGTTTAACAGGAATCTAATTCCTGGTCAAGTCCCAGTGGTGACTAAAGGTTCTTTCACTTGGCTAATCCCTGAACTCATTCAGAATTATTCTTACTCCCACTGTTTCCTTAGAACTTGAGTCCTTTCTAAAAGTACTCTTCTTTCAAAGGATAACCGGAGTGGCTAATGAAACGACATTGCTGATCAGTTTCAGGCTTGTCATGAGATTCAGACGAATGCTACATGACCCTGGACTTTCTATGTACTAGTGGGATGATCCCAGCTTTACATTTCAGAGAGTGTCAACATAACCTACTTAGTCTAAGATGTGGTCGGAATATGGCTTCTGCGGTCTGACTGGTTGAATATTCAATTCATTGAAATATTAGTCGGAAATATATCCAGTGTATCTTATACACCGAGGATCAAAACTATTTCGATCAATGCTCCATCATCTTCCCTAAGACACATTATAACCATTAGTGTTCTTGGAAGAGGATAAACTGTGAAACATTTTCTCAGTCTATGTTGTAACTCAGGTTCTGTTGATCTTATACTTCCTTTGAAATCCTTGAACACTTCAAGGTTCCAATCAATCGCTTATTCCGATAAACAAAGCCATATTTGTCAAACCATTTGGCAAATATCATGAAGCATAACTAATCGTGTTCTGTTCGAAGATTCGAGCAATACACAGTAACTTATGTGTCTGTTGCTCAAAATCTTAATACCTTTACAGTTCCATGTAAATTTATGACTTTGTTAATATTGTTCAAGACATGCAATCATCACCTGACTCCAAGTCAACTGATTCCAAAATCCTATCCATTGGATCTTTGGGCGATTCCTTTCTTGCCACAATTAATTTTATTAAGCACTCAATTCATCATGTGACTCTAAGTCAAATGATTTCAAAGTCCTGTCCAACTGGACCTTTGGTTGAAGTGATTCTCATAAAATTCACTTTAACAATCATAAAGAACACAATTTACAAATCCAATCCCATTGGATGTATCAACGTTCAAGTTATTACCATTTACGTCATCAACACATTCACACAGCATTTCGAGGACAATTAAAACAATCATGTTTCAAAAAAAAAAATTTCATTAAACCAGAATTATCCTCAGAACAATGTACTATGCGAATCCATGTCGTATGTATCTATAAACTAATAACAAGAACAAATATCTAGCTTAAGTCAAAAACCGCACGAGCTCCAGATCCAATCCGAATATGCTCCTGTGCGACACCATCCCGCATCCTCCAGAGTTCGTGCATACAGAGCAAATGTGTGAAACACATCTTGTATCAAGGAAATGAGGATCAGGTGTTCTAAATTCTAAGATATTTATGAGTTTACCAAACGGTTTGGCTTTGGAGCATTTTTCCAATCTTTCCGTGACTGTGTCCCACCTTGTGGATTCCTAGTTTGAAACATCGAACAATCGGTCCAGACGATCTGGATCATTTCTTGATGCACCTTAACACTGGACTTAATCCTGAAACAGCTGAATTAATGGAACTATGCTTCTCCATGAACGATTCATACAGAGTCGACATTGAATGCACTTCCACGATTGTCTTATCCGGTTACCCTTTCTGTTCATCTGGATGAACAGATCAGCGAGTTGAGCTAATGCTTAACTCCCGATCCCAAAGGGAAACCAGTTTTATATTGTTCGCCTATGTATCCCTCAATCTCGGGAACACGCAAACTGGTGCTACTTCCTTCTAGCTTGCAACTTCAAGCTCTTTGAAGATCCTAGTTCGTTCCCTTTATTCAACCAGTTCACGGAACCTTTCCTGAACTAGCTGTGCTAACTTATCAGACCCCAGGAATTCTAAATCCCTGCGGAACTCGGGGTTAATGATCAATAGCATAAGGCAATGAACTTCCTTGGACTCAATAGTCAAGGAGTCATGCTCATCACAAGCTGCTGTGTGATGCCATGTTTGGGAGCGAACACTCAGTCGGATATGGTTCGCCAGCAAAACTAAGAACTATTCTCTAATTGCAAAACCATATCACATAGTTCAGGCCAGTCGGCCTTACCATACTAAACAGGTGCTTTATGAAGCTCTCAGAAATGGGTGAAGGAGGAGAAGGAGGAGAATGACATTTTATTCAGACATATATAAAATTTGAATTTATTCGTTTAATTCATCCTTTTAAATAATTACCCAGTATACACTATTTAACAAGGCTAGGATCCAAAATACCCCAACTATACTGTGAAGAGGGATGCCGTAGTCACAACACAGTGGTCATTAAGGTAGATAACTTTTATCAATTTCAGTCTTATGAAATTCCTAGATCTGTGAGATTCATTGAACTGTTCAATGACATGTTTAATCTCGGATATGCCCCACCGTTTGTGACTGGGATGCCGAGGATCACAAACCGGGTGTGAATAACCATGCAAATTAGCTTGGTACTCTCGGGGTCCATTATCATCTCAAATTGACGTGCCGGTTAACCACACACGCTCCATCAACAATGATAACACCCGAGAAACCCATTGCCACTCTTTATGAACCCTCATTGGTGTGCCGGTAACCCACACACGCTCCACCAACGTTTCATAAAGTGCAATGTGGAATTTCATGGGTTAGCATCAAATTCACATTTTTTTAAAGTAACTAGATTGGGAATTCTTGTACGGGTTCTAGTACTTTGATCATTATACTTTTAATGATTAAGCGGTCCTATCAAAACTGTTCGGCTAACGACCCTCCACTGATCAGGCGAGCGGTGGGTGAGAGTGAACACCCATTAGACTGCCATTTTATAGGCAGCCTCCTTATGCCCACTTTATAGATCAGCTTCGTGAATGAGGCCTACTATTGAATTGACTGACCAATTTTATCTTATACATATAGTATTAACCTTTAATAATATATATAAGATGTATTTTAAATTTTTTTAAAATATTCCTGGTTTATCTTTTAATTTCCTGAAATTTAACTATTAAATTTCAAATTAATTTAAACCTTTAATTTGATTTAATTTATCTTTTAATTAAACTATTAATTAAATTAATTAAATCTAGATATTTTAAACCTTTTAAAATATTTTAGGATTTATCCTTTAATTTTTGAAATTTAACAATTAAATCAAAATTAAATTAAATCCCTTGAATTATCTTTTAATTAAACAATTAATTAAATTAATTCAAAAGTAGGTAGGTTTTTCCAAATTAATCAAATCAATTTAAACCTATCTTAAACCCCTAATTATCGAATTCAAACAAACTGGGTTTAAGGTTATCCATTTAATTAACCAATTAAAGTTACCAAAAATAGAAAACCTCCTAAAACCCTAACCAGGAAAATCGAAAAAGAAGGGGGGGGAGGGGCTAGGGTTTCAAAAACCCTAAACCCCAAAATCGAAATCAGGCCCAAAAGATTTCTAAACAATAAACCCTAATTAGGAAAACTATTACAGCCATTCAATAAGAAAACAACCAATTGCTCTGATACCACTGAAAGGTTTTCCGCAACCATGAACTAAATAACCTAAGTTCACATGCAACCTAGAAAAGATCTATGTTTTCTTACTTTGAACATGTAGCTAATTCCTAAAGGCCAAACAAAAATAACTAAAAGAATAAATCAAAAAAACTAACCTTTAGTTTTAATCTTGAAGCTAAGCAGCACAAGTGTCCTGTCTCAAATGAGATCACACCCAGGGAGCCAGAGGAAGGTCACGAAAATTCCAGAGAGAATAATAGAATGAGCACTTATAATGAGGTCTAGGGTTCCCTATTTACAGGGAAACAAGAAACCCTAGCCGTCAGCCATTTTCCGGATTATACGTACGCGCGTCGCGACCTTTACATTTGCGCGTCGCGCGCCGCAATTCAACTATTGAATATGTACGACTTTAATCTCTAACTTCCTGATTAATCTAATTAATGCCACAGAAATCAATCCAATTAATTTCTGATTAATTATTAATCAATCAATATAGTTTCTAATTAATATATTATCACTTTAATATATTAAAAAACCATATCTTTTATTTCTATTGATTTATTAATCCCATAATAAACCAACCTTTCTCTCTACCGAACTTTCTACCAAACCTCCAGCTATGAGGGCAACCCAAATGGACTTTGTTTCTATTAATTATGTAAATTCAAATTATTAGTCATGGCTTAGACACCTAATCCAACACAAACTTCTTCCAAATTTCACGCTTTTGGTCCCTGTTTTCATTATTTCTTTCCAAACAAGTGCTGGCACGAAAAGTGAGAATACCACGATATATATGATATAATTCCACTAAGAATAGGGCTCAACAACGACTAAAATATTTGATATTACTAGACGTTGTCAAACACCCCACATTTCTATAAGAGTCTTTTTCTGGTCTTCCTTTCTGTACGTCTGAATGAACAGATCGTACTTACTAGTCAACGAAGCGAGTAGGATGTTTACACTCATCTCCTGACTCATGGAATAACCACGTTTGTACAATTCGCCTATGTAAGCTTCAATCTGAAGAACATGCGAATCGATGCTACTTCCTTCTCTTAGCTTGCACTCTGCAAGACTTTTGAAGATGCTAGCTCGTTCCTCTTCAATCGGTTTTTGGAACTTTTCCTCAACCGACTACGTTAACTCATACGGCCCCAAGGATTCAAAATCATTACGGAATTCGGGGTCAATGGTCAATAGCATGAGGTCACGAATTTCTTCGGATTCATCAACTAAGAAGTTACGCTCATCATAAGAACTCTTTATGATGACTTGTTCCTGTGGAACCGGGATCGGATACACGGTGAGATGAAGCTTGCCAGCAATGACGAGAACCAGTCTCCAATTGCGAAGCCATTCCTTACAGTTAAGGCCAGTCAGCCTTTCCATATTTGGCAGGTGCTTTCTGATGCTCTCAGAAGGGGGTGAAGGAGGAGAGGGAGGAGAATAGACACTTGATTCAGACATCTACAATAAACAGAATTTTATTAGTTTAATTGATCCTTTTAAATAATTACCCAATATATTATTTATTAAGGCTAGGACCCAAAATACCCCAACTATGGTGTGAAGAGGGATGCCGTAATCACAACATAATGGTCATTAAGGTAGATAATACACTTATCAATTTCATCTTATGAAATTCTTAGATCTGTTGAGACACATTGAACTATTCAATGTCATGTTTAGTCTCGGATGTGCCCCACTGTTTGTGACTGGGATGCCGAGGATCACAAACCGGTGTGAAGGACCATGCAAGTTAGCTTGGTACTCTCGAAGTCAATTACCATTTCTAATTGACGTGCCCGTTAACCACACACGCTCCATCAAGAATGGTAAAATCGAGAAAGCCATTGCAACTCTTTGTGAATCCCTATTGGTGTACCGGTTAACCACACACGCTCCACCAATGTTTTACAAGGCGCAATGTGCAACTTCATGGGTTAGCAACCAATTCACATTTTTGTCCTAAAGTAACTAGATTGAGATTTTGTTCAAGGGTCTAGTACTTTCAATTATAGCATTATACTTTTAAGAGGCTTAAGCGGTTCTATCAAACCCGTTCGGCTAACGACACTCGACTGACCAAGAGAGTGGTAGGTAAGAGTGGATACCCATTAGACTACCATTTTATAGGCAGTCGCCTTATACCCTCTTTATAGGACAGTTTTGTGAATGAGTCCTACTAACGGTAAGACTAACCATTCAGTCTTATATATAAATATTAACTTTTAATCATAAATATATAAGATATATTTTAATCTCAATAAAATATTTTAGAATTAATTTATTCATAATTTTCGCTAATTTATTTCAATTTTTCGAAAATTTTAAATTAATTCTTTAAGTTGATTTAATTGATCTTTTAATTAACAATTAATTAAACTAATTAAATCTAAGATAGATATCATAAATTAATCAAATTAATATTACCTATCTTAAACCCCTAAGGTTCGAAATTTGCAAGCTAGGGTTTAAGGGTTCCAGTTATTTTGTAGATCCAGTTACCAAAAATATCAACCTACTTAAAAGGCAAGCAAATCAAAGGGGGGATCAAGGGGTGGCGGCTAGGGTTAGGAAACCCTAGCCTTGGCGTCAATCATGGCCTCCACACAAGGGTGATTTTTAATCTCCTTCATGAACACATAAACAGTTTATGCAATTTTATATCAAACACAAGAAAACAAGCCTATGCTCTGATACCACTGAAGGGTTTTCTAGCAATCAATGAACAAATAATTCTTATGGTTCACATGCAACCCTAGAAAGATCTATGTTTTCTTCTATGAAAATTATAAACTAAAAACTAAGGCCAACAATTTAATTCTAAAGATCAAATAAGAAATTAACCAAGCTTTGATTCTTGATCTTGAAGCCAGCAGCACAATTGTCCTGCCTCAAATGGTGTCACACCCAAAGCAATGGAGAAGACAGTCCAGCAGAGTATTCTTGGTTCAAAAGTGGCGCAGGATTAGGGTTCCCAGGGGATCCCTATTTATAGATCTCAGGTGGTACAGCTTGAAACCCTAGAGCCCATCTTTGGTAAGCCTTTTACCAATTGGGCAAGGCTTTCTCTAAACCCCAATTAGGGTTTCGAGATTTATGGTGCCCACACCATAAACTCGCCACTTTCCACCCTTGTACACTGGCCAGTCAATATTCAACTACTGAATAATTACAGAACCTGTCCCTGCACTTTTAATTAATTAATTTAATCACTAAATTAAATCCAATTAATTCTAGATTAAATATTAATTAATTATTATAGTTTCTAATTAATATATTAACACTTAAATATATTAATAAACCATTTTATTAATTCTATTGATTTATTCAACAATTAATAAATCAACCTTTTAATCTACTGAACTCTATCCTAACCTCCAGCTATGAGGGCAACCCAAATAGACTTATGCTTCAATTAATAAGATAAACAAAATTATAAGTCATGGCTTAGACACCTAATCCAACAATATATATATATATATATATATATATATATATATATATATATATATATATATATATATATATATATATATATATATATATATATATATATATATATATATATATATATATATATATATATAATGAATGTTACGTTTTATCTTTGTGTGATGCCATCGATTATTTTTATGATGTTTTTATTTGATCGGTCTGGTGATGAAGTTATACACGTAAAATGAAAAAGTCATTAGAGTAAGAATCGAATGGTTATGTGTTATAGTGATAACAATTTGTCTGAACAAAAGGAACAAAGTCTCTAATAGCCGAAGAAATCGAAGTACAAGAAGATCTAATGGAAAACATGCCTCTGAAACCGCCAACAGATGATGGAATGAAGGTGAAAGAGATGATGAGAAAACAATTGGGCAAGAATTACGAAATCCTCGAGTTGCTCAACGAACTATATGTTATTGACGTGATCTGATCGTTTGAACAATTTCTATATTTGATACATTATAATTATCTATATGGTTCATGTTTGTAAGAATATTATTATGATATTTATGGATTAATTAAGATATTTTAGTTATCTATACGATTAATTGATTCTCAGGATCCATCACATCGATTTTTTCAATTATATTTCTTTCGACCTTTTATTCATACCCATATTCATACTCATATTATATTATGAAATGTGTCTAAAAATATTATTTAATTTTATTAAACATTAAACTTGTCTCTTTATATAAATTACCACACTAGTAAAAAGATGAAATCTCATCCTTTATAAAAAATCGCGTTGATAAACTCGACGACAGTGTGATGGTTTTAAATTGAAATCATTACATGCATTAAATGCGTTGTGTGCTTGTTTTTGCAACTCGAGGACGGCATGTCTAATGTGCAGTGAACTGCACTGACATGATTGGTGACATGCAAAGATGCAGGTACCTGATTACCTTTCCATTTCGTACCAGACCTAAAAAGAACTTTCGTTTCCTTTTAACTTTTAAGCAACCTGGTACCTTTATGAGACTAACCCCATCCATGACTTTTTAGTGGATCAGTTGTAAAAATTAATTATAAAAAAATGAAACATTGAATTTTAAAGCTACCATGAATGTTTCTCCCAAACTTGGTCGCTCCCCTGGTTTATTCCACAAAGTGACGCGTATTAACTATATCTTCATAAAACAATAGTATATCTACTTTACAACATAATACTTCATCGATCACGAATGGTTATAATCATGCATTTTGATATTTAAAAAAAAATTATTAAGATAATTATAAGATTTTTGGTGATAACAAATATTAACCAAATATGTCGGTTTTATTAAAATTTGGATAAAAGTTTTTCAAACGTTGAAGAAGGAATATTGATAAACAAGTCTAAATTATATCATATTAAAATTTGGATAATGTACATAGCATATCAATAAACCTAACAAAGATATTACATGATAATATTTGAATAGATAACAATTCTATTTTTATTACACTCGACGACATTATGAAGTATGTCAATATTATACTTTATTTATAGAGAATAAAATCAGGAATTTTGATATTTATTTAGAATAAAAGTATTAAGATAATTATAAGATTTTTAGTGATAACAAATATCATCTAGTTTTCATATCATTCATTCATTCATTCATCATCATTCATTCATCATCATCATCATCAAAAAAAAAAAAAAAATTACAAAACTTAAAAAGACAAAAAGGTTTTAGATTTTTTATAATTTTCATATCTTTCCTTAAAAATTTAAAAAAAAATCCAAAAACATTTTTACCTACCGACGACGCACCGAGTAATATACCACTCACTGATGATGATAATGGTTGTTGATGATGATGATTGATGATGATGGTTTATGATGATGATGATGAATGATGAATGATGGTTGATGAAGATGATGATTGATGATGATGATGAATCATGATGATGATTGATGACAATTATGATGATTGATAAATGATGGATGATGGTTGATGATGATGATGATTGATGATGATGAAGAATGATGAATGATGGATGATGGTTGACGATGATGATGGATTAGGGTTTATTAGGGTTTTATAGTTCTCATATAATGGATTAGGGTTTTTGAATGTTGCAAATGATGTTATTAGGGTTTTCTAGTTTTCATATGATGGATTAGGGTTATTAGGGTTTTCTAGTTTTCATATGATGGATAAGAGATTATTATGGTTTTCTATTTTTCATATGATGGATTAGGGTTTATTAGGGTTTTCTAGTTTTCATATGATAAAATAGGGTTTTTGAATGTTGCAAATGATGTTATTAGGGTTTTCTAGTTTTCATATGATGGATTAGGGTTTATTAGGGTTTTCTGGTTTTCATATGATGGATTAGGGTTTTTGAATGTTGCAAATGATGTTATTAGGGTTTTCTAGTTTTCATATGATGGATTAGGGTTATTAGGGTTTTCTAGTTTTCATATGATGGATTAGGGTTTATTATGGTTGTCTAGTTTTCATATGATGGATTAGGGTTTATTAGGGTTTTCTAGTTTTCATATGATGGATTAGGGTTTCTGATTGTTGCAAATGATGTTGTTAGGGTTTTCTAGTTTTCATATGCTGGATTAGGGTTTATTAGGGTTTTCTAGTTTTCATATGATGGATTAGGGTTTATTAGGGTTTTCTAGTTTTCATATGATGAATTAGGGTTTTTGAATGTTGCAAATGATGTTATTAGGGTTTTCTAGTTTTCATATGATGGATTAGGGTTTATTAGGGTTTTCTAGTTTTCATATGATGGATTAGGGTTTATCAGGGTTTTCTAGTTTAAACTAGTTTTCATATGATGGATTAGGGTTTATTAGGGTTTTCTAGTTTTCATATGATGGATTAGGGTTATTAGGGTTTTCTAGATTTCATATGATGGATTAGGGTTTATTAGGATTTTCTAGTTTCCATATGATGGATTAGGGTTTATTAGGGTTTTCTAGTTCTCATATGATGGATCAGGGTTTTTGAATGTTGCAAATGATGTTATTAGGGTTTTCTAGTTTTCATATGATGGATTAGGGTTTATAGGGTTTTCTAGTTTTCATATGATGAATTAGGGTTTATTAGTGTTTTCTAGTTTAAACTAGTTTTCATATGATGGATTAGGGTTTATTAGGGTTTTCTAGTTCTCATATGATGGATTAGAGTTTTTGAATGTTGCAAATGATGTTATTAGGGTTTTCTAGTTTTCATATGATGGATTAGGGTTTATTAGGGTTTTTTACTTTTCATATGATGGATTAGGGTTTATTAGTGTTTTCTAGAAAACTAGAAAACCCTAATAACATCATTTACAACATTCAAAAACCCTAATCCATCATATAAAAACTAGAAAACCCTAATAACATCATTTGCAACTTTCAAAAACCCTAATCCATCATATGAAAACTAGAAAACCCTAATAACATCATTTGCAACTTTCAAAAACCCTAATCCATCATATGAAAACTAGAAAAATCTAATAAACCCTAATCCATCATATGAAAACTAGAAAACCCTAATCATTCATTCATCATCATCAACAATCACCATCATCATCAATCATCATCATCATTCATTCATCATCATCATCATCAATCATCATCATCATTCATCATCATCATCATCATCATCATCATCATCAATAATCATCATCATCATCAATCATCATCATCATTCATCATCATCATCATCAATCATCCTCATCATTCATTCATCATCATCATCAATCATCAATGATCATTCATTCATTCATTCAACATCATTCATTCATCATCATCATCATAATTCATTCATCATCATCATCATCAGCATCATTCATTCATTCATCATCATCATCAATAATCGCCAACAGATCATTCATCATCATCATCATCAATCATCATCGTCATTCATTCATCATCATCATCAATCATCAATCTTCATTCATTCATTTATCATCATCATCATCATAATTCATTCATCATCAACATTCATCCATCATCATCATCATCATCGTCCATCATCATCATCATCATTCATCATCAATCATCATTCATTCATCATCATCATCAATCATCATTCGTTCATTCATCATCATTCATCATCGTCATCATCATTCATTCATCATCCATCACCATCATCATTCATCAACAAAAGCTAATTACTAGCTTAATAATGATTTCGATAATATTAATTTGTTATCAATAAAAATCTTATAATTTTCTTAATAATGTCGTAGAGTGTAATAAAAATAAAATTGTTATCTTATTAAAATATAAGTATGTGATATTGACATACATCATAACATCATCAAGTGTAAAAAAATATAATTGTGATCTTATTCAAGTGTAAAAAATGTAATTAACACTTAATTGTTTATTGATATTCTTTCTTAAACTTTTGAAAAAATTTTATCCAAAAAATAAAACCCATATATATGGTAAAGAAACGCCATTTACGCAGCATGTAACACCATGATACTTTTGTTAAGTATTAATATGTTAATCATAGTGTATTTATGATTTAATATGGTGTTCTAAGTATTAGAAAGTTAATACTAGTAAAAGGGTAATTTGGTCATTTTACCATAAAAGGGTAATTTGGTCATTTGACCATGGGAAGGACCAAATATGTAAAAATATTGTTTGCTTGTGGCAAAAGTATAAAGAATGAAAGTTTTATTGTAATAAAATGTGAGAAAAGTGCCATAAGTTCAAGAAAATGAACTTAGGGACTAAATTTGTAAAGTTTGGAGGTATAAATAGGAGAGTTGACTCTCCATTTGTGGCTGAACGTTTGAGAAGAATCAGGAATTGGTTTTGAGAGCTAACTTCTGGAAGTTCACAGGAGTTGAAGCATGGAATCGAAATCATAGCTTGGAATTTGAAGTTTGCAAGCAATTAAGGTTAGTTCTTTGAAACTTTAACCTAAGTAATTGATGTGTTCTTCACGGGATGGATTGGAAACTGAAATTCCAGTTATCATCCAAGAGGTTCACATGATTTTTAAGCTTCAACATGTTTATGTTGTAAGCATATGGGTAAAACATCAAAGTGTGTTGTTATTGTTGAAAATTTGGAACTTTGCTGAAGAACCCTAGAATACATGTTTATATGATCTAGTGGATTCTAATGGGTTCTAATGAGTTCCAGATGTTGCTAGAGATGAGAATAATCAGTAGAAGTGATTATAACTTGATAATTTCGGTTTTGAACCAAAAATGTGAAAAACTGGAATTTCTAGAAATGGATTGGAATTACCAATTCCATTGTTTAGAAACTGAAATAAATGAATGGTTTTTGTCCTGGAATAAGTTCCTAGTGATTAAATCAAGAATTAAGGACTTAACAAGAGAAAATGGGATTTTATAGCATTAAATCGGAGCTTTCTGTCCTGCTGTTCAGCGATCGCGACGCGACCACATGGTGGATCGCGACGCGAAGTCGCGCCACGTGAATATGCACGAATTGCTCCTGCCTTCTGTTAAGGTTTGGTCCAATTTTGGGACTTGGTGCTATAATTGTCCGTTTGACCTGCGATTTTGAACATAGGTCTAATATGGTATGAAACTTCGTAGAAAATTGTCGGAATACGTATATGACCTCCCGAAGGTACTGTAGTAAAATACGCGTATTTCGGGAAAATTTTATAATTTGTAAAAAGATGGTAAGTGAAAGTTATCATCTAGAAATGGTCCCCAATTGTGCTATATTAGACTCTAATGTATTAGAGTCAACTGAAATGGTGATTAACCTATGATCATTTGGTATATAAATGAATAGGTACCGGACAAGTGCATTGATAAAGATTTGTAAGAACGCAAAGATTAACGGGATACAATCGCAGCTAGTATCCAGGTGAGTAATCTCACTTATATCATATATGATATGTATTGATTGAACTGTTACAGATTGAAACAGCTTTGGGGGATGAAAATGATATTTAATCTTGAAACTAAACGGTGCGGTCTTAGGACCATGATTTTGGGTTATCAAACCTAAACTGGTGCGGCCTTCGGGCTATGATATAAACGATGAAAACTGTTGGTGCGGCCTTAGGGCTATGAGTTGATTATTTAAAATGTTTTGGTACGGCCTATATGGCTATGATATTGGATGTTATATCCAACTGGTGCGGAATATATATGGCTATGATATTGTTATATGAAAATGGTGCGGCCTTATGGCTATGATATTGGATGTATATCCAACTGGTGCGGCCTATTTGGCTATGATAATAATGATGAAACTGTTTGGTGCGGCTTATATGGCCAGGAAATATGGTGCAGTCACTTGTGACTAAGAAATATGGGACAGAAATGGTTAGATATGATTAAATGTGCAAATAAATGACGTGGCTTGATAATTACAGGTTATTATGTTTCAGCCTGTAAGGCTATGATGTAGGATGTGAAATCCTAAGAGATATACGATCAGCCAGTAAGGCTAAGAGTTTGGATCCGATATCCAAATATATATACGTTTAGCCGGAAGAGGCTATCGAATGGGACCTTGTGTTGAAAAGATGAGTCAGAAGAGATTCATCATATATAGGGAATTATATATGAATGTATTTCTTATACATGTTATTTGCAGATATGATTACTCACTGAGCTTTATAGCTCATGTTATTGTTAAATGTCCCTGCAGGTTAGCATGATCCTGATAAGGGAAAAGATAGAGTCCATGACTAAAGAAGTGGGACTTTTAGATGCTGTCAGTAGCAGCCCGGCTTCAAAGGAGATTACGGTATTATATACTCTCCTTGATACACTTGTACCCGTTTTTAATAAAATATCCCCCTTTTGTTATGGTTTTATGTATTGAAAACTTTGTTTTAAATGAAAAAATTTTCAGGGGTGTTTTTGTTTTAAAAGCCGGTCGTTACAAGTTGGTATCAGAGCCGTGGTTTAAGTGAACTAGGTGTCTATAGAGTAGATTCCTGGACTTAAACCTTGAGATAATAGACATGATGTATAGTTAGGTGTATATAAATTGTTATTATACATATGTAACCTAACCGTTGCTGACTTCTGACGTATAAGAAGTATGAGCAGTGAATATTATCGGGAGGAATTTAGGGCGTGGAGCTTTAAGAGGTGGACCAGCCCTTTCTCAAGGCTCCATTGAACGAGGGGCAAAGAGACAAGTAGTATAAAAATCCACATGACAAGCAATAGTAGCTGATGTGGTCAGAAAAAGAAATTGGTTATTCACCATGAGTGATATTCAAGGTGAAAGAAAAGTAGTTGAGACTACAAGAAAAGCAGAAAAATAATGGTGGACGCTTCATAAGAAGTTAATACGATTCAGGTCTAACCTTAAAGGGAAGGGACCAAAACGAAAAAGGTGATGCGGTGTAAGAAGTGCAGGAAAAGCACTCAGAAAATTGTAGAGTTGAGACTCTACCGTTGAATTGTTGAAAACGTAGAAAACTGGAGCATATTGCTCGAGCCTGTTGGATGGAATGGAAGTGTTTCCAGTGTGGATCTATAGATCACTTTCCTATGAAATGTTCACATGCTAAATGTGGAGAAATGGGTGATAAGCCCAAGAAAGAACGGGGAGAAATGAAAGAAGAAACGAACGGTCGAAAAGGACCAGTGGTACCATGAGTATTCCAGCGGACCGTGGAAGAAGCTCGTGAGAAAACTGATATGGTCTCAGATATAATTGTTTTGAATGTAATCCCCGTGTACACTATATTTGATCCATGAAGCTATGCTTTGGATCGGTGACTTTGATGTCTTGTCTGAATATTTCATCAACAATTATGGATGAAAGTTTGGAAGTAGCTATAGGAGATAGCAAATATGTTCAAGATATTGAATACCTAGAAGGTAGTCTGCCTAGGATTTACGGGACCATTTTTCCCTATAAATCTGAAGCCGATGACTACCAATGAATCTGAAGTAATTGTGCGTATGAATTGGTTATCAATGAATGATGCTAACATAAATTGTAAAAGATGAACAATATGATTCTAAAATCAGAAATGAAACGGATGAAAATCCACAGTAAATAACCGTTGTTGAGAATACCGGTTACTTCACTTTGCTTAAACTCGGAGAAGAGTTAGTAAAGGAATGATGTTTTAGTTGGCATATGTAGTATGGGCCAAACTAAATAAAGTGGCGATAGAAGTGTAAAACTTTAAATGAATTCTTGGATGTTTCTTCTGAAGAACTTCCAAAATTACTGCCAGATTGATGAGAAGAGTTTATGATTAAACTGGTTTTGGGAGCCGTTTCTGTTACTTAGGCTCTATACTGATTAGCATCTGCAGAGATGGCAGAATTGGAAAACAATCAGAAGAAAATTTTGAATCGGGGTCTCATATGACTGAATATGTCATCGTGTGGAGCCCTATCTTATTTGAAAAGAAGAAAGACAAGTTGATGTGTATGTGCATTGACTACCGAGAATCTGATATTCTCGAAACCAGAATGAATATGATGTAAAATTGTGCTAAATATTGGAGTTACTTCGTTGAGAAAAGTGATATGCGAAGTTTTCCAAGTATGAAATTTGGCTAAAAGAAGTTTCAATTCTTTGAGCATGTTAATAGTGCCAAAGATGATAAAGTAGATCCAGTGGAAATGATGCTGTGATAAAACGGGAATCGCCTGAGGAATCTGACTAAAATTTGTAGTTCCTTAGATTGGCGGGTTATTATAGGAGAGTTGTAGAAAACTGCTTCTTGATTGCTGTCTAGTTGACTAAAGTTGACCAAGAAAAGTGAAAAATTTGAGTGGGTAGAAATACCACAAATATCTTTTCAAAGTTTGAGACAAACTTTGTGTGAAGCTCCGGTGTTAGCATTATCGCTAAGCGGAGAAGATAAATTGTTTTACAGAAATACATCCAGATTTGACTGTGGGTGCATGACATTGCAGTAGCAATTATGATTTTGACATTGAAGCTTTAGAGACATTACTTGTATGGTGTAAAGCTTACTGTTTATACGGATCATAAAAGTTTGAAGTACTTAATTGATCAAAAAGAAGCTGAATATGAGATAGCAAAGATAGAAGGGTTACTTAAAGATTTCGGTTGTGAAATCTTGTACCCTCTCGGTAAAGCAAATGTGGTTATAGATGCCTTGAGTTGAAAAGAGTATCTTTTGAAAGATACAACCACATGCTTGAGTGTGGCGAATTGATTACCTGAGTTGATTCGGGTAGCACAGAAAGAAGTGTGCAAGTCTGAAAACGTGAAAAGTGAATGAATGATTGGATATTGGGAGAAGCTAGTTGGAAACTCACGGCGATTGAAAACCCTTGGGGTTGTTTATGTGGGTTCCAAATCGAAGCGGGATATGAAATTGGTCCTTAAAAGATGTATATTGTAGTAGATATGCAATATACCCGGGGCAGTACCAAACCGTATAGGATGATAAAACCTATGTATTGGTAGCCGGGAATGAAGAAAGATATTGAAAGATACGTGAAAAAGTGTTTGACTTGTGTGCAAGTAATGTCAAACCACTAGAAGTATGCAGAGAAATTTAGCCGTTGTGGGTCCCAGGGAAGAAATAGGACAATATTATTATAGACTTTGTAATAAAGTCTCCGCAAGTACCGTGTGGGTATGATACCACATGGGTAATAGTAGACTAGTTGATGAAATCAGCGTAAATTTATGCCGACTAGTGAGAAAATCAAGATCGA
This sequence comes from Cichorium intybus, assembly GCA_023525715.1. Taxonomy (NCBI): domain Eukaryota; kingdom Viridiplantae; phylum Streptophyta; class Magnoliopsida; order Asterales; family Asteraceae; genus Cichorium; species Cichorium intybus. Next base: position 123,459,025 of record CM042011.1, on the reverse strand, counting down.
AAAGTAGCGAAAAGTTATATAGATAAAGTAATTTGTCGACGTGAGTTACCGGTGTCGATTGTATCGGGCTGAGATAAAAGAATTATTCGTTGATTTTGGCATAAATCCCAAGAATAATTAGTTCAAAAGTACTAGTAAGTACTGTATATGATTTGCAGATTGATAGACGAGGCGAGATAATGATGCAGACTTTAGAAGATATGCATTGAACTTGCATAATAGACCTTGGCGGAAGATGAGAAGATCGTCTATCTTTGGTAGAACCCGTAGATAATAACAGTTTTCGTACCAGCTTTCAGATGGCTCGTATAATGCATAGTATGGAGTATCATGTTGCATGCCGATTTGCTAGACTGAAGTTGGGGAGAAGCCGTTGGCTGGACCCGAGATTGTACCTCAAACAGAAGAAAAGATTAGGCAAATTCGAGAAAGCTTGAAAATAGAAAAAAAAATCGAAAAAAGTAGTATGCGGATTGTCGAGTAAAACTGTTGAAATTCCAAATAGGGAAAGATGACAGTGTTCAAAGTATCCCCTTAGAAAGACTAAATTGTTTTGGGAAGAAAGGGAAGTTGAGTCCTCGTTTTATTGGACCTTTCCGTATATCCCAAAAGTAAGAACTGTGGTGTACTAATTGAAGTTTCTTGATGAACATCAAGATATTCATAATGTTTTCCATGTGTCTCAATTACGGAAAACATTGCGTGATGAATACCTCTTGCTGAAATTGAGGTAGATGAGAAGTTAAGGTAACCGGGACAACCCAATAAGGTGTTTGACCGGAAGATAAGACAGCTGCGAGATAAGAAGACTAGTATGGTTAAAGTGCTTTGGCAATACCATAGAAGTTTCACATGATATGGGAAACCGAAATTGTAATGAGAAAGAATTACCCTCGCTTGTTTGTATGATTTCGGGGACGAAATCTTTTGAAGGAGGGGTGAATTTGTAACATCACGATACTTTTGTTAAGTATTAATATGTTAATCATAGTGTATTTATGATTTAATATGGTGTTCTAAGTATTAGAAAGTTAATACTAGTAAAAGGGTAATTTGGTCATTTTAATATAAAACGGTAATTTGGTCAATAGGAAGGACCAAATATGTAAAAATATTGTTTGCTTGTGGCAAAAGTATAAAGAATGAAAGTTTTATTGTAATAAAATGTGAGAAAAGTGCCATAAGTTCAAGAAAATGAACTTAGGGACTAAATTTGTAAAGTTTGGAGGTATAAATAGGAGAGTGGACTCTCCATTTGTGGCTGAACGTTTGAGAAGAATCGGGAATTGGTTTTGAGAGCTAACTTCTGGAAGTTCACAGGAGTTGAAGCATGGAATCGAAATCATAGCTTGGAATTTGAAGTTTGCAAGCAATTAAGGTTAGTTCTTTGAAACTTTAACCTAAGTAATTGATGTGTTCTTCACAGGATGGATTGGAAACTGAAATTCCAGTTATCATCCAAGAGGTTCACATGATTTTTAAGCTTCAACATGTTTATGTTGTAAGCATATGGGTAAAACATCAAAGTATGTTGTTATTGTTGAAAATTTGGAACTTTGCTGAAGAACCCTAGAATACATGTTTATATGATCTAGTGGATTCTAATGGGTTCTAATGAGTTCCAAATGTTGCTAGAGATGAGAATAATCAGTAGAAGTGATTATAACTTGATAATTTCGGTTTTGGACCAAAAATGTGAAAAACTGGAATTTCTAGAAATGTATTGGAATTACCAATTCCATTGTTTAGAAACTGAAATAAATGAATGGTTTTTGTCCTGGAATAAGTTCCTAGTGATTAAGTCAAAAATTAAGGACTTAACAAGAGAAAATGGGATTTATAGCATTAAATCGGAGCTTTCTGGCATGCTGTTCAGCGATCGCGACGCGACCACATGGTGGATCGCGACGCGATGTCGCGCCAGGTGAATATGCACGAATTGCTCCTGCCTTCTGTTACGGTTTGGTCCAATTTTGGGACTTGGTGCTAGACTTGTCCGTTTGACTTGGGATTTTGAACATAGGTCTAATATGTTATGAAACTTCGTAGAAAATTGTCGGAATACGTATATGACCTCCCGAAGGTACTGTAGTAAAATACGCGTATTTCGGGAAAAATTTATAATTTGTAAAAAGATGGTAAGTGAAAGTTATCATCTAGAAATGGTCCCCAATTGTGCTATATTAGACTCTTATGTATTAGAGTCAACTGAAATGGTGATTAACCTATGATCATTTGGTATATAAATGAATAGGTACCGGACAAGTGCATTGATAAAGATGTGTAAGAACGCAAAGATTAGCGGGATACAATCGCAGCTAGTATCCAGGTGAGTAATCTCACTTATATCATATATTATATGTGTTGATTGAACTGTTACAGATTGAAACAGCTTTGGGGGACGAAAATGATATTTAATCTTGAAACTAAACGGTGCGGTCTTAGGACCATGATTTTGGGTTATCAAACCTAAACTGGTGCGGCCTGCGGGCTATGATATAAACGATGAAAACTGTTGGTGCGGCCTTAGGGCTGTGACTTGATTATTTAAAATGTTTTGGTGCGGCCTATATGGCTATGATATTGTTATATGAAAATGGTGCGGCCTTATGGCTATGATATTGGATGTATATCCAACTGGTGCGGCCTATTTGGCTATGATAATAATGATGAAACTGTTTGGTGCGGCTTATATGGCCAGGAAATATGGTGCAGTCACTTGTGACTAAGAAACATGGGACAGAAATGGTTAGATATGATTAAATGTGCAAATAACTGACGTGGCTTGATAATTACAGGTTATTATGTTTCAGCCTGTAAGGCTATGATGTAGGATGTGAAATCCTAAGAGATATACGATCAGCCAGTAAGGCTAAGAGTTTGGATCCGATATCCAAATATATATACGTTTAGCCGGAAGAGGCTATCGAATGGGACCTTGTGTTGAAAAGATGAGTCAGAAGAGATTCATCATATATAGGTAATTATATATGAATGTATTTCTTATACATGTTATTTGCAGATATGATTACTCACTGAGCTTTATAGCTCATGTTATTGTTAAATGTCCCTGCAGGTTAGCATGATCCTGATAAGGGAAAAGATAGAGTCTGTGACTAAAGAAGTGGGACTTTTAGATGCTGTCAGTAGCAGCCCGGCTTCAAAGGAGATTACGGTATTATATACTCTCCTTGATACACTTGTACCCGTGTTTAATAAAATATACCCCTTTTGTTATTGTTTTATGTATTGAAACCTTTGTTTTAAATGAAAAATTTCCAGGGGTGTTTTTGTTTTAAAAGTCGGGCGTTACACAGCACGACCTCCTTTCAGAGACCGATCAATACCTGCTTCTTCGCTACAGTGAACACATCCCCCATTTTCTTTCCCATTTACTCTGTTTCGTCTTACAAAATTTCAAAAAAATGTCTCCGTTAAAGAAGAGTTGCACCAATATTCTGTGTATACCTGACGAACTCCTTATAGAAATCCTTATTAGGGTTGGAGCGTCTTCCGTAGAGGATTTGCTAAACACATCGGCAAGGTATGTTCGTTGAAAACCCTGAACCGTCCTCCTCTGTAACTTGAAATTTTTTTCTTTTATGATCAGTTGCAGGAAATTAAATGAGTTATCTAAACACAATAATCTGTTGGAATGAGTTTCCATTGACAGCCATACAATATCCCCATTCTTCCCTTATGAACTTTAGGAAGCTCATTTTTGGGGTAGATGTGTGGCGGCTGAAAACCCTGAAGCTCTTTACGTAGCCGGAATGGTAAACATTCATAAATAAATATTTCTGTAATACTCATTCGTTCTTTTTGTATTTAGTCTAACCGTTTTTATATGAAAAACTGTTTCTTGATCACAGTTTGAATTCTTTGCATCAAGTGATAAGAAGGAAGCCATAGATAAATTTAGAAAATCTTCGAGTAAAGGTCACATTGGGGCATCTTATGTTCTTGGCCTATTGCTCATGGAAGAGACAAATGAGTCATCAGCCGAGGGTTTATCGATTTTGAAAGGAATGAATCTCCAACAAAAAGAAGAAGGGTGGATCATTGGATATAAAGACTTGGATTATATGTATATTCTACTTAATTTGCAGCCTACAGTGAAGCTTTCATTAGACTTTATAGATGTAAAATGTGATGAAGAATCACACACTTATGATCGTATTAGAGAATCTTTTTGGGAAGTAGATTTAGGCCTTTCTAATTGCAACATTTGTAAATGGATAAGAGAATTGTATTTTTTTATATGGAATGTTAATAGACTGTATTAGTTTGTTAATATGACAAATTAATTTCCGTATATGAAGGTGTTTATGTTATAACATTTATTTAAAACGCAACAATAAATAACATAAACACACAAATGAATGAATAAAATACACCAATTAATAAATTCATCGTGCTAATGAATGAATAAACATCATCTTGAATATAACGAAAGACAAGTTATTAAGTTGTTACCCCCCCCCCCCCCACAACCAAGATCAGTGTTCGAAGCCTGCTCTTGTCAATATTTAATAACTTTTTAATTATTTTCGTACCACAAGTTACGTTTCCCGCTAATTTTTTGCACTAACAAATGCTAAATGCACCAAAATTAATCATACATTCATGCATAGTGATGTCAACCTACTCAGTTGACATTTTAGCATAATGATGTCATCGGTATTTTTGCTCGAAATTATTTTGGACGTAATAATTATTCATAAGGAAAAGGGGGAACATAACATAAAAATGTAAAAAGGACAGTTGTCGGATGAGGCCAATGGTCGAAGTGGGAAGATGTTCCCCCCCCCCCCCCCAACAGCCAAGAGCAGTGTTCGAAGCTTGCTCTTGGCATTTTACATTTTATCATTTGATTTTTTTGTACAACAAAATGAACGTTTGGATTATGAATTCTTTTTTTTTTATGGCATTTTTTTTCGTACCAAGGAACTCTGATAACCGCAGCAATAAACCCTAAAAGCGCAATAGATAATCGCATCAAGAAAATAAAATTTCATTTTTCCGCCAACAAATTTGGGGGAATTCGCACTAACAAAGACCGATCGCACGAAATGATTATGTTAATTTCAGTTTTTTGATTATCCCGCGTATTACGAGTCTTAGTAATCACAATACAATAGCATACACATATTCTACATTCCCTTTATTTGACGTCTACGTTATCAAAGGTTTCTCTAAAACCATACTAACCATCACCGTTCTCTTGGATTCGCCCATCACTCCTTCAAGTTAGCATTCGACAATCTTGTGATTCCATGTCTCAGTCATCACAAATGGAAGAAACACGGAAAAGACGAAGAGGCGAACGTGGTATAGCGTCTTTTACAAAGAAGATGAACAGGGAAGATTATCACATTCATTTTGATGAAAATAATATCCCGGATAGTAAAGATTTCATGTCCTGGTTTGGCATGACGATTCAACATAGGGTACCCCGTTCATATCGATATGGGTAAACTGGATAATGAAGAATTTGAGAAGATATGGTTGGATACGAAGGTATGTTTTGTCAAGTATGCATGCATTTAGATAGTTTACGACATTAAGTTATTGATTAGATAATTAAACAGACGCATCGTTAACGTTTTTTAAATTACAGAAGACTTGGAACATCTAGACCGATGTTCAAAAGATTATATGCGAAAGAAGGCTGTGAAAATCGGTACAAATTTCAGATCAAGGCTTGTGAGAGAGTACGTAAAAACTGAGAAGTCTCCTTGTGAGAAGTATACGTTTATTGATCCGGTGGATTGGGAAACCTTTGTCTTACAAAAAACTAGCCCAGATTTTTTGGTATGTAATGCACAATTTACGTTATATATTTTAATGTTATCTGGTATATCTTTCTAAGTAAATAACAATTTGTGATGATATTGTGTACGTGTGAAGTCAAAAAGGGAGAAAGCAAAAGCCAGCAATGCCAAGAGAATGATGAGGCCTCGATAAGGATGAGGTGGCTGGAAGTCTATGGAAAAACAGAAAGAACTTATTTGGGGTCAACTTGTAGAAAAACACAACTTTGTTGGAAGTTTAACTGATGTTAAATCAAAGAGGTATTTGCTTGGTGCTGCCATAATGGATAAGGAAACAAAATTGTATGAACTTCCACCTATAGCCCTTGAAGATTACAAACGATTGGTAAACACTTGTTTTATTTAATTATTCTAGATTACATTTTTTTGTAAAACAATTAGTATCGGGAAAATCTTATAGGACGAAGAGGAGAAAAAAATGAAGGCTGATGGGACCTACTATTTAAATAAGGAAGACCCTTTAACCCGGCTTTTGGGCCCCGAGCATGGGGGACGATCATGGACCGAAAATGGGATCATTGGTCATACCAAGGTTAAGGGTGGATTGATTAGAAATGCTAACCTTGGTACAGACTTGGTCAACACGGGGTCAAGTGTTTGTGAGTCTAGATGTGGGGATGTTTCACCTCCCAAGTATCCACCTATCGAGGTAATAATATATTAATTATAATTTAATTGAAGCTTAATTGTAGTTTTGAGTTTGTAAATTAGTATGTTTTCTAGTTTGCAGAAGAGGACCCCATGTGAGTTACTTATCAACGTGGCCGACACTCAAGTGATTGTGGCTTCTGATACAACATGGCCAACCCCAGGAGCGGTTTTACATGGGAAACCGATTGAAGAGGGATGTGCCAAAGTACAAATTGATGAATTCGCTGAAACGTATAAGGACCTGCTAGTTCATTCAGTCACAATAACAGATGAAGGTAGAACTGTTCAGGATGTGTATCATGCAATCGTTCAGTGGCCTAGACATGCACTAAATGTATATTTTTTTAAAAGGAATATGAATATATTTTACTATAATACTGTTAAATATAAATTACAATATATTGTAGCTTGCGACCAACGACGCACCGACCAATTCATCACCAGTTGGATCAAATCACACCTCCCCGCCAACACAAAATGATACGACATCAGTTTATAAGCCACAGGTACTCGTACAAACAAATTTACATTTGTTGTTAATTTATATAGTTTGAACTATTAAAAGTTATAACATTTTGTTTGTTATTTTAGTTTCAAGGAAACGACAGTGAAATTTTTAGTCTGAATGAGTCCTCTTTTACAAATTTGGTTAGTCTATAAATTCCTTAATTTAGTTACTTTGTTAATATATATAATGAGAATATAAATACTAATTGTTTGTGTTTTGATTTTTTAGCTAATGTCACAAATGGCTACTTCTGCACATGTACACCAATCATCAATCCAAAATTTTGTTGACCCTGAAGTGGATGGATGGTTGATCGAAATACGGAATAAAGGAAAGAAACATACGGATATACTTGATCAACTATACAAACTGTTTGGTGGTGAATTTTTTTTAATACCTTGTCACGGAAAGGGTTGTATCCCAACATGGTTGAATTTGACATCGTACTTTCAGAGGTCTTGCAACTATTGTTAAACCGTCAGCTTGATGTCCACATTCTACAATGGTTTGCAATGTAAGTTCTTATTACTTATTATTGTTTTTTATTGAACTTATAAAATATCATTTTATATATGATTTAATTTACTAACCTTATATAATATAATTAAGGTATTTTTATGAGCTGCCAAAGAATTCGTCTTGCGCTTTCCTTGATGCGAGAATTATTAAAGATGATGACGACGATAAAACAAAACGAGCCACCGTCATACATCACATAAAACAATTAGTTTTGCATCATGAGAATAAAGATTTTTTTCTTGCACCATATATATTTAGGTAATATATAATTCTCCATATAATACATATACACACTAAACATACGGAAAGCCCAAATGTTTTCTGATTTATATTTTTGTAAAGGACATTGGGTGCTTATTATTCTTTGGCCAAAAAACGGAATCGCGTATATTCTTGACTCTTTAAAATGTTCCGCTACACCGGCCAAATACCCTATTGTGTCTATGATAGATGAAGCTTTCTCGGGTATATATAAATGGAAGATTGCAAAGGTTTGTTTTAAAATTCATTTTTTTTCAATTTATATGATGTAACGCCCAGTTTCAACACAGAGTATACCTAGAAAATTTTTCGCATTTATAACATAAATAGTATAATTGGGTACTCGTGTGTTCTGAAATCTACAAGAAGTTATCATTGAGAATCGTCCCACGATCCGAGCCGGGCGCTACAACTGCTAATCTGCACACAACATAACACAAACACGTAAGTTACAAAGCTTAGTGAGCAACACTACAACTACATGAATAACTTATTTTAAATGTAATACGTCACCCAACTAGTGGGTGTAGTTATTTCCTGCAACAATTCATAAGTACTGGTTAATATAAACATATCAAACCAGCTATACTTTACTATTAATAACTACAAGTATTCTTTCCGTAGTTACATTGGTATCTACCGATACCTAAGCTACTAATAAACAAGCACGGTGTAATACATGCAACACAAGTATACACCTAACCGACAACTCGATATCACTACTTGATATCACCACATGGTATTTTGTCACACTGATTTCCAATATGAAACCTTTTACTCTATAACCTTTCTGATCACGAGCCACAAGGGCTTTATATCCGACTCTTCTTTATTCTCTACGGTTTCGAGTCATCAAATCTCACCACTATCCTTATAATAGTATGAGCACAAAAGCTCTATAGGCAATTAAGCCCTATTTCTTAGTCACAGAAGCCAACACTGGTTTCACAAAGGTTATTGCCATATGTTAGGTAGTTAAACCCAACCGTATAGCCATAAAGGCTATTATATTTGGATATGAAATCCAATCTCTATACAAATAAATTCTATGTCTGCTCTACACTTGGGTATCAACCCATCACATGTAAACACAAAAGGCTCACAACATGTCCCGATCTCGTCTAGACTCACGGCTTATCCGGTATTGTCTTTTCATTGACTCACGGCTTATCCGGTCTTTTCATTTCATTGACTCACGGCTTATCCGGTCTTGTCATTTCATTGACTCACGGCTTATCCGGTCTTGTCATTTCATTGACTCACGGGCTTATCCGGTCTTGTCATTTTATTGACTCACGGCTTATCCGGTCTTGTCATTTCATTGACTCACGGCTTATCCGGTCTTGTCATTTCATTGACTCACGGGCTTACCCCAATCTTGTCCTTTCATGGACTCAAGGGCTTCCCCGATATTGTCTTTTCCAAAATTGTTACAAGTTATAAGAGTTTAACCAATATTATATTTGGACGATGAGCCCAATCTCCTAGCCACAAGGGCCGTATAGTTGGAACCATACATGTCCTCACTCGACCAATAAGGTCTGCATGAACCGTACAAGTTCCCACATTATATTTTGGGTAATTTAACCTAATCATTTGGCCATAAAGGCTCAACACCACGACTGTAAAATACTCATGCCCAATAGTCCCTGCATACCTGTAAAATCACAAGTATCGTATATATATATACACTACATCATACTACATATATTTCACTATATATATATATATATATATATATATATATATATATATATATATATATATATATATATATATATATATATATATATATATATATTCATTTTGCATACTTCTCTATGGTTGCTAAGTACCCTTTAAGCAAACCATTAATATCCTAGTTGTACATATTCACAAAGTACTCATCTAGTGATATATAAACTTTACTTCAAATGAACACGAGGTTCTCATCTTAATGTTGGTTACTTCACATTGTAACCCCAAACTTCTAATACATATAATCACATAGAATTCTCTATGTGTCTACATAATTTACAAGTAATTTACTACATGTATCATCTTGTATATAACTACAAAACTCGTAATAACAAGTGATTTCTAACACTTGATACACCTGATTTACATAGTAATTTCTACATGTTTGTGAATCATCTAGCATCATAAACATATATAACATGTTACAACCAACATGTAAGTAGAGTTACTTACCTGGATTAAGTAGCTTCATAGTCCTAGCTACCACTAACGTTAATTACAAGCACTTCTTCAACACTTTCCAGCACCTACACAACCATATACATACCAAATAGAGGTGAATACCTTGTATTTCCACCATCAAAGCTTAAAGCTTGTTCTCGTCAGTTAACACTCGTGATTAGGAGTGTTTTAAAACATCCAAACATGAGTTATACACTCAATTTCAACTAATCACAGGTTGTTCTTCATAACCACTCGAATCCAACCCACATCAACCAAATCAACTGTTCAAAAGGTTTAAAACAGTAAACCTTACCTTCAAGAAGTGAAATACCTAAGATTACTTCAATCCTTCAAGTTCTAGCCTTCCAATTTGGTTCCTAGACAATTGGGGAACATTTTCTAGGGTTTAGGAGGTTTTTGGATCGAGAATTGTCGAAGAAATAGCTGAAAATCGCAATAAAAAGGGGTGGGGCCTGTGCACAGCACGACCCGTGTCCAAAGTTACATGACCCGTGTAACTTATGGTATACATTTGAAGTTTTAGTCTGCAGAACTACACGACCCGTGTCAAAATTACACGACCCGTGTAACTCACGGTATGCCCAACAAGTTCAAAAGACTTCCCTACACGACCCGTGTAATTCCTACACGACCCGTGTAACCTGCTTCTAGCATTTTTCAACTTCAAATTCCTTCCAAATGAAATTCTAACCATCCAAACTCTTGCAATAATCCAACTAATCTTAATTACCTTAAGATTAATATATAAGTACTTACCGAAAGTAACGTGGTGTTACATATGAAGGTGTTGAAAATATTTATTTGTGATTTAATAACAGTGCTTCAAACAAAAAGCCGGTTGGGAATGTGGTTTTGTAGTCATCAAACATATGCAGGAGTTCGGTGAGACGATTCAACACAATTGTCCCACTGAAGAAGTACGTGTTCTTTGGGTATAAAAATGTAACTTTTCTTTCTTTGTATACCTAAATATAATATTGTTGTAATTGCTTTTAGTTTTGGAACAAGAACATGCTATTTTCGAGTGATGATATCGAGCAAATGGTATTAAATCTAATGCCAATGTTAGTTAGCAAGGAGATTGAAGGCCTTCGGGAGAATATTCAATAAGAAACGATTTTGTGTAGCATTGTTCTTGGACATATGTTTATATATAGCATTATAGCATTGTACTCTATAAGATACAAATTTGTATATAATTGTGAATGTTGGTACTGGAACAAATATTTGTATAATGACCCGAAATAAATTTAGAGTGCGTAATATATGATTATATGCATGGACCAAAATAAATTTTAGTGCAATTTGCTTGTTTTTTTAATCATGGGCCACAGCTACTTGGTAGGACTAAGCCCATATGGCACACAAAGCCCATGTGTCAGGCTAAGCCCAAACGGCAAACTAAGCCAATGTGTCACCCTAAGCCCAAATGGCAGACTAAGCCCATGTCGTAGACTAAGCCCATGTGGTATGCTAAGCCCAAATGGTAGACTAAGTCCATGTGTTAGGCTAAGGCCAAACGGCTGACTAAGCCCATGTCTTAGGCTTAAGCACAAAAGGCAGACTAAGCCCATGTGTCATGTGTCAGGCTAAGTCCAAATGGCAGACAAAGCCCATGTGGTAAGCCTAAGCCAAATTATATGATGCGGTTAATATTATATGCTTTGTTGTTTTAATGATGCGGGTTATATGTATTTAGTGCGATGTTCTATACTTTTAGGAAAGCTCATTTGATGCGGTTTATTGTCACGAGTGATGTTGCGCAAAAATATAAGATTTTTAATAATGGAAGGAGAGATACAAATATTGTATAAGTAAAGCGGACCTGTCACCAACTAACTAACTAAGATATATAGCACGATAGTGAGTGTGAAGCACAACAGATTGTAATATACCTTTGTTTTTGTGAACGTGGTCCGTTGCACCCGTGTCAATAACCCATTCACATGGTTCATTTAAAGAAATCGTGCTAAATAATTGCGAAAGCGATGTTGGTTGCTGTGTCGTCCCGAACCAAGTCTATGGTGATGAAACTGAGGATAATTATGGATCAGTGGGTGAAGTGAGTGAGCCAGTGGCACGGGCCTGTGCATAAAGGCGGGCTGGGGGTGGGCCCAGGAGACCAGGCGCTGAAGAGGCCAACAAACAAAACCAGATGGCGAGCTAGGCGCTGAAGAGGCCCACGATTGCTGTGGAGACGTGTTGGCTCAATTAGGCCCAATCACTACATGGGGAAAATTAGGCTGTGAATTCCATGTGGGCTGAAGTGGTTATAAATCCACTGAATAGGAGACGCATGGGGTACCTAAACCCACCCACCAGTGGGCTGTCCAGAGGCAGGTAGGCACTGTGTTCCCGGCTGATTGGAGGTACGGTTGCCGGCGAGGGTTGCCTTGCTGGCGGTGGTCAGGACGGCGGTTAGAGTTGTTAGATGTATAGAGAACGACGGGCGAGGAGGAGTGATCGGTGTGAGTAGCCGGTGAAGGGTTGCGATGAACCGAAAAATGTTGTTCATCTAAAAGGAGCATCGAGCATTTTTCGGAGAAGGAGGGCAATAGTTTTTGGTGAAGAATAATAGACGTAACATTGTCATAGCGAGATAATAACCATTTACCATGTACATGACGAGTTGCATGTCGGACACTTTGCAATCGCCATCGAGGTTGTCGAGAAGGTCGGCAAGACTCTATATTTTTAGTAGTAGGTCGACATTCATATCCACCATAGTGATGTTCCGGAGCTCGTTGTCAACTTGCATTGATCTTGCGTCTTTTTTGTCTCGAAACAACTTTTCGAGCGTAAGCCAAACAAACCGAGCCGATGAATCACGTTTTAGAACCATTTGTAACAGAGATGGAGAGATGGTGGAGTAGATCCACATTTTGACAATGGAGTCTACCTTCCGTCATTCTGGGTTGTTTGGGTTTGGGATCGGATTGTCATAGGTCGCATCAATGTGGTCGGATACATCATAGGCATCAAAGTGTGTGGAGAACAATTCGCGCCACGAATCATAGTTTAGCCAGTCTAGATCGAGGAGGAAGGGTATGTGGGCTTTGATATTGGCAATCCAGAAAGCTTTGTGAGTAGATGGAGCATGCATGAGCGTGACAGTGACAGAAGCGGGAGTGACAGGAGCGGGGGACAGAATATGGTAAGAGAGGAATCCGCCATGAATGGAGAAGAGAGATATTAGGAAGGTTGTTTGGGCTCTGATACCATCTTACCTTTTGAATTATAATATGATTCTCCTTAATCAACAAGATACAGTACACCTAGTATATATATACACACACGTATAGGCCGAGAACATCGGCCAGAAATACAATGAGTGGGCTGCAATATTGCAGCCCACTCATTGTATTTCTGGCCGATGTTCTCGGCCTATACGTGTGTGTATATATATACTAGGTGTACTGTATCTTGTTGATTAAGGAGAATCATATTATAATTCAAAAGGTCAGATGGTATCAGAGCCCAAACAACCTTCCTAATATCTCTCTTCTCCTTTCATGGCGGATAATTCAAAAGGTAAGATGGTATCAGAGCCCAACAAGATATACATGAGTTACAATATACACTAACAAGTACTTTGTAAACTAGATTCATTAATCTTGTTGCACTAAAATTTCTATTATGACAAGCTACCCATAATGCAAATATTTGTAATATGTTATAAAAATCGAATGTTTATATATATTAAAAAAGGTTTTATATCGTCAACTAGTTGAAATCAGGTCAGGTTTTAAAACATAAATGCATAATCAACTTATATAATGACAAGTTTTCCGCATAATTATTATTAGTAAATCTAGTTTCATTTTTTATTGCACAGAAAAAGAGCAATATATTGAAGGCATGAAGTGGCTAGCTAGCGAGAGGCTAGATTACAGAAGAGAGGCAGCATTATTGCAGTAAAAACACCAAATGTCCCAAGTTAACAGCCTAACTACCACATTTAGCTCTGGTTTTAATCCAATTAAACAAATACAATTGAACCTCTTTGTAATCTACATAACATACATGCACATGTGACTGATACGATCCTCGCTCATTCAATGGTGTTAATTCGTTTTTAAAGACAAGAAAGCATCATTATATAGGTATACAAACATGACCCAAGATGAATGGAGAATCTCCTTCCTCCAACAAGAGTCAGTTTGACAAGATAACATGATACAAAAAATTATCCAATTTAACAAACAATAACACCAAAACACAGCTACAAACCATAAATTAATTGTTTTTATTATCGAATAAAGAACATATGAAACAAGAGAAGGGTTCGCAACAGAGAGAAGAGAATGTCTGGTTAGCCAAGGAGACTGCTTGAAAATCAACCAAACAAGAGTCTTTTATAAATAATCTGAAAAGACAAAAGAACCCTTTGAAAAGAAGAAGCAGGCAAGTCATCCTTGACTACCAAACGAGACTCTTCTCTTCATGCAATACCTCTCTTGTCCTTCCACCATGCATTCACCCACTCAAATGACTCAATTCCAAACCGTAAACACTAAGAAGTAAGAACTCGAGATGACAATTTCTGGTTTGTGAATGTTATATATATAGCCACCTTATCAGAATAGCACCAAAAAAATCCAATAAAGTTATGCATTTTCTTTATTTATGTGGCACCATTTAACCTCATTTCTCTAGGACCATGGAGAGGTCTCAACGCGAGTTGGTGATGTGAACCCAAGCATGAGATCAGAGAATATATTGTGATAATAGGATATTTAAGGCATTGACTTGTGAAAAACTTTATAAAAAAAGGCTAAAACGGCATAAAGTCCACACAAGTGTTGGAGATTATAGAGGAAAGACGGTAACAACTTCGTAAGATTGCTTTGCAAACTTTGTGCACTCATAAACAATTTTCGTTTTTCAAACGAGAGCTACTGCTCTGTTTCTTTATTTCACTTACTTCACTTTATTTCACAATATTTCTATTACAAACACTAACCCTTTTATATAGGGAAACAAAAACTAATACTTAACATTGAAGTAAACTTAATAGCTAAGAATATTTCAAAACTAAGAAAACTTAATAGCTAAGTTTTCTTCAAGACTAAGTTTTCTTCAAGACTAAGAAAACTTCATAACTAAGCAAACTTCATAACTAAGAAAACTTCATGACTAAGCAATCTTCATGGTTAAGAAAACTTCATCATTAAGAAAACTTCATGGCTAAGAAAACTTCATCGCTAAGAAAACTTCAATTTCAGCCCTTTTACTTTTGTTGACTTTTATTGGGTTTGATGTCTAACACTCCCCCTCAAACCCAACTACGTATGCCAAGCATCTTCACCATCTTCATAAATCTATCAGTCTTCAATGCTTTCGTGAAAATATCTGCTAGTTGTTCTTCAGTACTACAATGCACCAGCTTGACCATTTTGTCTTTCACTTGTTTTCGAATAAAGGGATACTTTATGTTGATATGCTTGCTTCGACTGTGTGAAATTGGGTTTTTTGTAAGTGCAATAGCAGATTTGTTATCAACATATATTGTAATCGGATCTTCATCTGCCAGATGTAATTCACTCGAAATATTCTTCAACCATATTGCTTGACATGTGCATGCTGCAGCGGCCATGTATTCTGCTTCACAAGTTGAGAGAGCAACAGATTGTTGCTTCTTTGAAGACCATGAAAACACTGCTGAACCAATGTGAAATGCATATCCAGAAGTACTCTTACCATCATCCATATCTCCACCATAATCGCTATCTGAATAGCCAATCAATTTTGCATCTTGAGAGTACGTGTATAACAAACCATGGTTCATCGTACCTTTTATGTATCTTAAAATTCTTTTAGCTGCAATGAAATGATCTTGCTTTGGCTTCTCCATATATCTACTGATTATTCCAACTGCATACATAATATTTGGAAGCGTGAAAGTCAAGTATCTTAAACTTCCCACTATACTTTTAAACAATGTTGAGTTTATAGGTTCTCTGGTTGAATCTGCACTTAGCTTCATTCCTGCTTCTGCTGGTGTGCTTACTGGTTTACAGTCTTTCATTCTGAACTTCTGTAAAATTTGCTCCGCATACTTCTTTTGAGACATAAAAATTCCATTTTTGTTTTGATTTACTTCAACACCAAGAAAGTATGACATTTGACCAATATTTGTCATCTCAAATTCTTTAGTCATTACTTTCTTAAAGTCATTAAACATACCTTGATTGTTCCCGGTGAATATCATATCATCCACGTACAAGCACACAATCAGAATATCGCCATTCTGATTTCTTTTTGTATATAGTGCATGCTCGTATGGGCTTTTCACAAAACCATCCTTTTGGAAGTGCTCATCTATTCTTGTGTTCCAAGCTCTTGGAGCTTGCTTTAAGCCATACAAGGCTTTCTTTAATCGATAGAATTTTTCTTCTTTACCTTTTTGAATGTAACCTTCAGGTTGATCAATATAGACTTCCTCTTCAAGATATCCATTTAAGAATGCTGACTTCACGTCCATCTGGTAAATTTTCCATTGCTTTTGTGCTGCAATTGCTGTCAAAAGTCTAATGGTATCAATTCTTGCTACCGGAGCAAATACTTCATCATAATCAATTCCATGTCTTTGCTTGTAGCCTTTTGCAACTAATCTTGCCTTGTGCTTTTCCACTTTTCCTTCTTGATTGGTCTTTGTTTTATACACCCATTTGACACCAATCGTTTTGTGTCCCTTTGGAAGAGTTGTAAGCTCCCATGTATCATTCCTTTTGATTGAACCAATTTCTTCATCCATAGCCTTACCCTACTTTGATTCGTCTTTAGCTTCTTCATATGTTACTGGATCACTTTCAGCCATCAAACATAACAATGAATAATCAAATGGAGTTTCAATTGGGCTTGTTACATCATAAACATCATCAAGACTTCGCATTTTCAATGGTGCTCCCCCTGAACTCTTGCTACTGCCACTACTTTGTGATGTTGATGGAGTTGATGAAGGAGTTGTTGGACTAGGACTAGTTGGAGGAGTCTGATCATTGCCTTCATAATTTGGTGTGTTGAAATCATCATCATCGTCGTCATCAAAAAATAGGCCTTCAACTTTTCTTTCTTCGTTGCTCCATTTCCAATAATCTGTTTCATCAAATTCAACATCTCGTGAAATAATTACCTTTTTTGTTAATGGATTGTATAACTTATACGCCTTGCTTCTTTTATCATATCCAACAAAGATACACTTCTCGCCTTTATCTTAGCTTCTTTCTCTTTTGATCAGGAACATGGGCATATGCAATACACCCAAAAATTCTGAGATGTCCAACCGTTGGTTTCCTACCACTCCATGCTTCATTTGGCGTCTTGAATCTTACACTTTCAGTTGGACAACGATTCAATAAATAAACAGCACAAAGAACAGCTTCTGCCCAAAATGTTTTTGGCAAATGTTTTCCTTTTACCATACTTCTCGCCATATCAAGAATTGTGCGGTTTTTTCTTTCTGCAACGCCATTTTGTTGTGGCGTATATGATGCTGTTAGCTGATGAATGATCCCTTGCTCTTTACAAAAGTCTTTGAATACATTTGATGTGTACTCGCCTCCTCTGTCTGATCTGAGTATCTTCAAATATTGCCCACTTTGCTTCTCTTCCATCGCCTTAAATTCTTTGAATTTATCAAGAGCTTCAGACTTTTATTTAATAATGTACACCCAACTTTTTCTACTGAAATCATCAATAAAAGTTAAGTAGTACTTATTTTGACCGAGTGAAGGCATGTCAAACGGTCCAGCAATATCTGTATGAACAAGCTCTAAAGGCCTTCTGGCTCTCCGTGATCTTCCTACTGGAAAACTTTGTCTATGTTGCTTTCCTTTAATACATGCTTCACATAGATGATCTGGTTGATTAATTTCTGGCAACCCATTCACCATCTTTTCTTTTGATAACAACTTCAAACCGGTAAAACCAAGATGTCCAAACCTTAAGTGCCATAACCATGAATCACTTTGGATGTGAGCCTTCAAACATTTTTGCACCTCTGTGTGTATATTAAAAGGAAACACTCTGTTCTTTGACATTTGTACTTTAGCAATCAATTCTTGAAATTGATGTCTAATCGTAAGACAATTATCTTTCATGTGAATATCATAGCCCTTTTCAAGAAGTTGACCACGACTAATGATATTGGTTTTCATAGCAGGTGCATAATAAACATCATGTATGTACCTCTTATCACCATTCTTTGAAAGAACCAGAATTGTACCTTTGCCTTTGACGTGAATCTTCGATAAATCACCAAATAAAACATCTCATTTGACCGTCTCGTCCAATTCTACAAACAATTCCTTATAACCACACATGTGGTTACTTGCACCATTATCAAAATACCAAATGTTCTTCTTCCCTTCTTCATCTCCTTTAAATGTGGAAAACATAGAAGGACCCACATCTTTGTCTTTTTCTTCTGTTGCTGTAGTAAAATGACTTCTTTCTTCCATTTTAGGAAATTTGCATTCATAACTAAAATGGCCATAGTTATTGCAATTATAACATTGAACCTCAGACTTGTCACTTCGTTGTTGAAATCCTCCTCTTCCTCGTTGAAAGCCTCGACCACGACCGAAAGATTGATATCTTTCATTTACTTGACTTCTATTAAAGGATTGTCTACCACGTCCTCGTCTACCAGGTCCACCTCTATAGCTTCCTTTATAACCGCCACGATTTCCTCTACCGTGTACATAGCTACTGCTGCCTTGATTTTCATTGATGGACATTTTGCTTTGTAAAGCATGCTCCATCTTGCTAGTATCATCATATTGGTTTATTCTTTGCTCATGGGCTTGAAGAGTACCCACAAGTTCATCAATAGATATCAACGACAAGTCTTTTGATTCTTCAATAGCTATGACTACATAATCGAATTTTCGGATTAATGAACGAAGTAACTTTTCCATCACCCTTACTTCGTCAACAGCTTCACCATTTCTTTTCATCTCGTTCGCCACCGTTTTCAAGCGAGTAACATAATCATTTATACTTTCTGAACTTTTCATCTTTAACGTTTCAAATTTAGCCCGAAGTGATTGGAGTCGTACCTTTTTCGCCTTTTCAACTCCTTGTAGAGATTTCTGCTTAATCTCCCATGCTTTCTTTGATGTCTTTGCGTCTGAGATTTTTTCGAAGGTTGATTCATCAACACCTTGAAAAATTAAGAACAAAGCTTTCTTATCTCTTTTTCGGGACTCCCTTAACTTCGTCTTTTGAGCATCTGTTAAAGCCGCTTCAGTAGCTGCATCTACAGGCTCTATGTACCCATCTTCAAAAATATCCCAAATATCTTGAGAACCGAGTAATACCTTCATTTGAATACTTCAATTCCCATAATTTGTGGATGTCAATTTTGGGATTTGCGGTTGAATCATGTTCGCCATCGTCTTGTCTTTGAAACGTTGAACAGAACCTCGGCTCTGATACCACTTGTTGGAGATTATAGAGGAAAGACGATAACAACTTCGTAAGATTGCTTTGCAAACTTTGTGCACTCATAAACAATTTTCGTTTTTCAAAGGAGAGCTACTGCTCTGTTTCTTTATTTCACTTACTTCACTTTATTTCACAATATTTCTATTACAAACACTAAGCCCTTTATATAGGGAAACAAAAACTAATACTTAACATTGAAGTAAACTTAATAGCTAAGAATATTTCAAGACTAAGAAAACTTAATAGCTAAGTTTTCTTCAAGACTAAGTTTTCTTCAAGACTAAGAAAACTTCATAACTAAGCAAACTTCATAACTAAGAAAACTTCATGACTAAGCAATCTTCATGGTTAAGAAAACTTCATCATTAAGAAAACTTCATGGCTAAGAAAACTTCATCGATAAGAAAACTTCAATTTCTGCCCTTTTTCTTTTGTTGACTTTTATTGGGTTTGATGTCTAACAACAAGATATCGTCAAACTTCCAGCTTCGTAATTATGTTAACAAACTCTCTTATGTAATAAAGGCAAGTCTCATAATCTCTGAAAGAGGAAGCATTCAAAATTTTTAAAATCAAACTCTAATTCGAACATTCGTTCCTTCAACCAACGGCTTTAGTTTGTTTTACTTTTAATTGATAAAAATAAAGAAATGCGTTATAGTATGTGACCCACAACATCATAGAAGAGAATTAAGGATGTCAAAAAATGTATTTGTAATTTTCGTAGGTTGCATTTGTTACACTGGATTGAACTCAATAAGCTTTTTAGTGTTATTTGGGCAAGTTTTTTGAAAACTAATAGAAAATATCCATCAGGATGGATTTTGCATTAGTTAGACTGTTACAGCCAATTAATATGTTGTGTGGTTTTTTCATCTTGGACCCATTTTATGGAATATTTAGTTCTTGTTGAAAATGTGGAGTGCCATCCTCTCTAATTGCTTATGGTATTGGATACAAAAGTGTCATAGGAGCATACTTAATTCGTCTGTCTTTCACCAAACTCGTTTGGTCGCAAGGTATCCCCTCATGTGGTTACGGAAACAAGGATGCAAATACTGAGAGAAGAATAAATAAATGGTTGAGTAATCCTTTTGAGGATTATTGTCTATTGTAACAATATTGTTACTCATGATTTACCCTTAGAATGATTGCATGGGTTGACATAAACACATGTTAATTAAGGTTTCCTCGGATTTCATTCATTTTTTTTCCAATGAATATCCCACAAAATATTTTCCAGTCACTGTTTTTGACGCAAAATTTAGGGTTTTGTTTTGCAGCTTATTCGTTATTAGCGTCGGAATTTTTGTGACGGAATATTTCTGTTGGAAATGTCCATCGGATTTTGGGGTTTTTTCTAGTAGTGATATGTCATTTTATCATCTATGTATTGCAGGTCGATTTAGTTTCTTTATGATTTCCCACTTCGATTTAGGATTTATTAATATTACCCTTAATATGTGATTTTATTGAGTAATGACTAGCTTGGAGTGTTTTCTGTTTATTTTCTTTATAACATATACAGTTCAGTAAGTATATGCCAGGTTAGTGTTTGGACTCAAATGATTATACTGAAATACAAAATTTGTTGTAATTGATGTCACGTTTACACTTAAAGACTACTTGGGTATGGTGCTTTCGAGGATTTATATAGTCTGCAACCTATATTTATTTTAAATCTTACGTAACGTACGGGGCAATTGAACTAGTACAGTTTAGGTTTCCACATTTCTAATGTTTATGTATGACCTGCAATTCGTCTTTCAAGAGGGCTTTTTTTTGGGGTAACACTAATCCATAAACCCAATTTTGGTGTTGCAATATGGTTTATAGATTGGAGTAGTAAACCAAATTTGGTGTATATATTTGGTACAATATTCAGTGCATCCATTGGGTATACTTCATTTTACAATCTACTTACGTATGTATTACAATTTGGACAACTCTAGAAAAGCAAACAAACACCTTTTTATAATTTTATCTATATATAATCAAAAGTATAATAGTTTCATCACTAGGGCAATCCATTGCAATCCCTTCCTTGGTTTAAAAAAATATCAATTCCATAACTACCAATT
Source organism: Cichorium intybus (assembly GCA_023525715.1). NCBI lineage: Eukaryota > Viridiplantae > Streptophyta > Magnoliopsida > Asterales > Asteraceae > Cichorium > Cichorium intybus. Next base: position 123,437,519 of record CM042011.1, on the reverse strand, counting down.
GTCAGCAATTGCGTATACAGCATACAAATATATATGTACACAGAAATCTTGTTACTGCATTTTTTAAATTGGTTTCAATTTAACATAAGATAACACCAAAACTCTCACCTTTACATTGTGTAGGAGAGGATAACATAAATGTAATCGGTTTGTTGTCAAAATATAGATATAATTTGTCAAACAAGAAAAGGTTTAACACGAGAGAGAAGAGATTGTGAGGTTAGCTAAGGAGACTGCCTGATACCCAACCAAATAAGGGTCTTTGAAAAGACCAAGGTACCCTTGGTAAAGAAGAAGCAGGCAAGTCATCCTTGGCTACCAAACGACACTCTTCTTTTCATGCAAGACCTCTCTTGTACTACCAACATGCATTCACCCACTCAATTCCCAGTTGACAACTTAAATTGGCTTATTTAGTATGGTTTTCAAGGTTGTATTTATAGCCACCTGATACGAATGACATTGAAAGAATCCGCTAAATTTAAGCATTTTCTCTATGAAATGGCACCGTTTAAGGTTCTCATTTCTCTATGAAATGACATTCGCTTGGACCATAGAAAGGTGTCTACACGTGTTTTTGATGCGAAATAAACGTAGTATTAGAGAATACATTCTAAGAATTTCAACTCAACTTTTTTGAAAATGATTGAAATCAAGACTTGCTATTGGCTTTTCCATAGTTGGCAAAGACACCCTTCCTAGAGTGACCCTTGGGCTTCGTTAGATACCGGCCCAAGTGGCTATTACACAAAAAGCGAAAGGAAATACTCATCTCATCTCTAATCAAGCCATTGAGTTGTGAAAAAACTTTATCAAAAGCATAAAAGTCAAAAAATCCACAAAATACTTTTCCAAACTCAGCATCACAATTATACCGGCAAATTAAGTCACGTGATCATCAAATAATTAAGAAGCGATTTCAATTTTTTCAATCTTTGTCATGAGAAACTCAGCAATAAACCAAGCACTAAAATTTACAGTCAAAATATAATAATCCCATTAAAATCCTATTGGTTTAGGTTTTAGGGCTCATATTGATTACATCAGCAAGAAAGATAAAAAACATCCCAAATGGGTTGGGTACAGTGTAGTGTTGATGCAACGGCGCAAGGTTATTGCACATACTACAAGCAAATTTTGCCGATTACCGACGGATTGCATAGGCCATCCGTCAGGAATCGGGTTTACCAATGCAATACTGACAGAAAAGGGCATGTCGGAAAATACTTGTGGGTAAAATCTACTGACGCAACACCGACACATATTTCCTAAACATTACCGACGCAACAACTTTCTGACGCAATAACGACGAACCTTTGTTCACCATCGATAGCCAGTATACCAATGCACGGTTACCGACACAATACAGATGCAGATGTTAGCGACACAATATCGATGCCATTTTGTAGACCAAGTTAACCAAGACCATTACACTGACACAAGACCGATGCAATGTATATTTACTTAGTGACATATTATCCATCACTAACGTAAAAAACTGGAAATTTTTTTCTCATTGTTGTCCTTGTTTGACACACACACACACACACACACACACACACACACACACACACACACATATATATATATATATATATATATATATATATATATATATATATATATATATATATATATATGTATGTATATATATATATATATATATATATATATATATATATATATATATATATATATATATATATATATATATATATATATATATATAGGGAAGGGTTCAAATGAAAACCATTAAAAAGTTGAGAACCGTGAGAACCAATCTTAGCCATTCATTTTAAAAAATGTCTAGATCTTATTTAAATGGGCAAAATTGTCATTTTCAAACTCTAGTAAATCCATCCATACACTCATGCACAGCTTAATACATCAATTTATATAGTAATTCACAGTTTAATACATTATTTCGCACACCATTCACAATTTAATGCAAAAGGAACGGCGAAAATTAATACATTCATACATAATTATACAACACAAAAATGATATATACTCTAAAAAAATTAACAAGTTAATACAGAAAAATATACTAATTTTTTTAATAGAACTCAACCCAAACTCTACCATCACCACCAATAACTACTACACGCCGTCACCACCTACCATCGACGTCACCACCGTCACCATCCTTCCGACCTCCTACCACCATCAGTCCACCACCAACAACACTGTCATTACCTACTACCTCCATCACCTAGCACCGCTGCCACCCTTCATTCCTCCTAAAACCATCAGATCTCGATCTGCTACACTTTAGCAAGCTCCAAAAATTAGATATGGATTGAAACAAAATCTGAAATCACAGTTTAATTAACTAATCCATTTATAATCACAGTTTATTACACGAGTGCTGGACTCTCATTCACAGTTTAACACAACAGTTTAGACATTCATTCACAACTTAAAAACTTACAGATCTCATTGAAGCATTTCATCAAACACCTTGTGTGCATTTTATTTCCAGAATTTCCTTGTCTAATACCATCACCGGAGACCGGATCAGAGACTCATTCATAGTTTAACACAATAGTCTAAGCACTCATTCACAGCTTAAAAGCTTACAGATCTCATTGAGGCATTTCATCAGACACCTTGTGTGCATCTTATTTATAGAACTTCCTTGTCTAAACACCATCACCGGAGACCATATCAGAGAAATAGAACAAAGAGGAGAAGAGGAGAAGGCGAGTTGACAATGTTTTACCGGAGCACCATCGGAACTGGTTCGTTGATGCTAGGTAACAATGGTGGTGGCGAAAATCTCGGATATGAAGGAGAAAGTTCCAGATCTGAAGACTAAAATGGTAGATCTAAGTGCGGAAGTCACAGATCTGGTCTCAAAAATTATAGATCTGAAGGTTGGAGTAGAGTGGGATGAAGAAGATGACGCTGTATCAGGAAGGAGAGGGAGGAGAGAACGGAGGAGTCGATTTCAACGATGACAACTGTGGTGGCAGGTGGCGGAGGTGGCGGCAGGCGGCGGCCGGTGGTGGCGGCAGGTGGCGGCCGATGGTGGCTGTGGTGTTGGAGTTTGAATGTGTGTTCTTAGATGTTTGAGAGAGTATTTGAGTGGAAGAAGTTTCAATCTGGTTTTTAGATCTATTATATAAGTTTTTATGTTAAAATCCTCAAATGACCATTGTGTCCCTCTTTTTTTTTCACCATTGATCAGAACTTAAAAATATCAAGGGCTAATATTAGTTCTCATTAGTTCTCAATATTTTAATGGTTCTCATTTGAACCTATTCCTATATATATATATATATATATATATATATATATATATATATATATATATATATATATATATATATATATATATATATATATATATATATATATATATATATATATATATATATATATATATATATATAATGAGAACTATTCTTTTTGTGAGAACCTCATAACTTTTGACTGAATTTTTTTTTTCAAAAAAATGACTTAATAAATACACTAAGTCGCTTATATTTAAGACCTTTTGTCAACAAAAAAATTGAAAAAAATATAAATATACGAAATGTGCACATATGCATTTTTTTCGAAAATGTATATATGTTCACGTTTTGTGCATATGTGCACATTGCGTATATGCATATTTTTTTCAATTTTTTTGACAGAAGGTCTTAAATATAAGCGACTTAGTGTATTAAGTCTTTTTTTTTGAAAAAAAATTCAGTCAAAAGTTCCACAGGTTCTCACGAAAAAAATGGTTCTCATTTGATCCTGAAACAGGGCATTACCAAACTGCAAGCCTATTACAATGCACATACTAATTAAGAAGGGAAGTTCGATAACCCAAAATTTGAGGAACAATATGTAAGCACATTGGTTTTTTTCTTATGGTTATATGTATATTATTGTTTCTTACTTTAAATTAGAAGTACACTAATCTATGTTAATCCTCATTGTAAATTACAAAACAATTTAGTGCATGAGTTTGCCCAAGAACATGAAATAGGTGCCCCCCAGACACTCCAGTAAACAAAGTAGCCGTCTTTGAAAAAGTGTTTGGTGCTCGACGAGGACATATAAGAGGGATCAGACGGTTTTACGTCTGGAAAGCAGAGTTCCAAGAATCCTTCTTACATTGAGGGTTAGTCATCACACCCATCACAAAGTACTCAAGTTAGTTGTAACATATTCGTTAATGACCTAATACATTTGTTGTGTACTTGATAATTTGTCTAGCATTTGTTATGAATTTAGGAAGTTTGGTACTATGTTAATACGATATTTTGGTTGAGTGGCGACATGGCGCCCATAAAGCCTTTAGGGACGACTTTCCCGGGCATTAGGGTCGACACCCGTTGCTCTAAAGACACTTATTTGTTAACAACTTAATACATTTGTTGTGTACTTGATAGTTTGGCTAGCATTTGTTATGAATTTGGAAGTTTAGTACTATGTTAATACGATATTTTGGTTGAAAGCCTTTAGGGACAACTTTCCGGGTCATTAGGGGTGACACCAGTCACCCCTAAAGACACTTATTTGTTAATGACTTAATACATTTGTTGTGTAGTTGACAGTTTGGCTAGCACTTGTTACAAATTTGGAAGTTTGGTACTATGTTAATATGATATATTGGTTTTTTAGTTGGACCCTATTGACCGTTTATTTAGCAACCCAAAAAAAGTTGACAAACTTAAAGATTTAATTCAGACATTTGCAAGAAGATGACGATAACGAGGGGACCGATGATGAAAACGGTAGTGGTAATGAGTAGTTTATGTTTTATTTAGTTATTTGTGTTAGATATAACTTTAGAACATGTATTATGGATTTTTTTTCTTTTTTTTTTTTGGATAATATAACTAATTGTGGATGCTTTTTATTTTCTACATTTTATGGAATAGCTGAATTGATTAAGCTCTTAACTATTGAGAACTTAATGAAATAAAGATAAATAAAATTAAAAAGAGAAAAACCAACTATAAGGGGCGATACTTTTAGCAACGGAAAGCTCAATGGTAACAACAACTTTAGCAACGATTCTATTAGGGGCGACAAAGAGCCTGTAGCGGCGATATCATCGGCAACACCTTTAGGGGCGACAATTAAGTATTAGCGACGAAGCATTATCGACGACACCTTGGTCGCCGCTAAAGACACTTATTCTTGTAATGCTAGTAATACGGTGTTGGTGAATGCTGTATTAAATCAGTATTTAAAATTATTTCCACATTTCCATTGTGTTTGTATGACCCGTAATCGCATTCAAGATGATTGTTTTTTTTTTTTGGAGGAAGTGGGGGAGGGGGGGGGGGGCGTATCCAGGGCCGGTCCGTAGTTTTTTTATGTCCCGAGCGAAAAAACTTAATAATGCCCCATATATTTGTACTAAGCTCCTATACACATAAATTTATAGTACAAAAATACACCACATTCTTTTTTTTTTTTTTCCGTTTTCCATTTTCCATTTTGGACGTTGAATGGTTGTGGAGATGTCAAGGAAACATGTTTAATGTCTAACATTTAACATATATATCTTATAAACTAATAATCCATAAAAGAAATATCAAATCTCGAATAAGTTTTTGTTTCAAGTTGATGATCGAAATACTTGGAACAAAGCAACTTGAAAATTAAAAGCCAAATAAATATGAAGTTGAAAAATAATTAATAAATTGACTCTCAAAAGAGCTCAAGTCAAACAAAAATAGTTAAAGATTTTATAACATAGTCAAAGTGGAATAAAGTTTTCTTATTCATTTGCATCATCAATGTTTTAAAGGATAATAATCCATACATTCACTACAAGAAATGCCGTTAATACCGGCGTCACCTTTAGCGGCGACAGCCGGTATTAGCGGCGACATCCAATACACGCGTTTTGACGGGTCAGCGATCCATGTCCTTCTCAATCTCAGCCGTTGATAAATTGTCTGATCCAACGGCGATAAAAGAAGCGGGAAAAGTTCCCTCCTTACGCGTCGCCGCTAAAGACCCCAAATGTCGCCGCTATTGCATTTCACGCGGATCGCCATCATCACCGTCCATTGCTTCATAATCTAACGGTCCAGATGGGATGCGGCTTTTTAGATGTCGCTGCTATTGCTGCGTCGCCGCTAAAGGCACCACATGTCGCCGCTAAAGGTCAGCGAACAGAACAAAACAGATCGTCTCCTTCATCAGTCGCCTGTTACGACTGAAAAAAAACCAAAACTTTTCTCTCGAATTCTCCGGCGACTGAGACGTTTTTTCGGACAAAATCCTCCTCAAATCATCATCCGGTGCACTCTTTCACTTCTACCTCTCTTCTACCGGCGATTTTCTTGAATTTTACCGGCGATTTCCTCTCTTTTCCGGCGATATCTCTTTTCTGGCGGCGGGTTTCTCTTTTCCGGCGATTGCTCCTCTTTTCCGGCGAGATTTCTCTTGTATTGTGTAAGTTTTTGATTACCTAACTTATATTGTGTTAAAGTTTGATTTTTAACTAGGTATTTCTCTTGTTAGTACCATCACCACCACCACCAAGACCACCACCGCGAGGCTGCCGGAAAAACGCCGCCACCACCGTAAAAACGCCGCCACCACCAGAAACAACATCTAAAAACCCTAAGTATGTGTTCTTGAATTTTGCAATTTTGTTAAAGTCTTGATTTGTTAAGTTCTTAATGTGTTAAGTTCTTGAAAAATGACTTATTATAAGCTCTTAATGGTTTATGACAAAATGTTGAATGGTTTTGATTTGTTTTGGAAGTGATGGTGTTAAGTTCTTAATATGTTAAGAACTTATTTTTTAAGTTATTAATGAAAAAGTACTTAACATGAAAATGATTTTGAAAAAATATAATATGTTTGGAAAATATACCAAAGATTTGGAAAATGTATAATGTGATGTTGTTAAGTTCTTAATGTGTTAAGTACTTAATTTTTAAGTGTTTAATTATTAAGTGCTTAATTTGAAAAATGATTTGGAAAACATAATATATTTGGAAATGTTTTTGATAAGTGCTTAATTTTTAAGAACTTAATTATTAAGAACTTAATGCTTATGTTTAAAACTTAATTTTTAAGTACTTAATTAGTATTTATTTGATTTGTTATAAATGTAACGTTTAGATCGTTTTAAATATAACGTTTAAATCGTCATTTTAAAAAATATAATGTTTAAATTGTAAATTATAAAATATATAATGTTTAAATTGTAAACTTAATTATTAAATACTTAATTATATAGATATTTTAAATCATTTTAAATATAACGTCTAAATCGCAAATTATAAAAAATAAAGTTATACGTTAATGTAACGTTTTAATAAAATTATTAAACCTAATTAACCTAAAAGAAAATATATAAATTTATTTGAACCTAAACTCTAAATTTAAACCGTAAACACAAATCAAAAACATAAATTTATTTAATCCTAAACCCTAAACCCTAAACATAAATTATTTAAACCATAAAACTTAAACTCTAAACTGTAACCCCTAACCCCTAACCCCTAACCCCTAACCCCTAAACCCTAAACCCTAAACCCTAAACACTAACTTATTTAAACCATAAAACTTAAACTCTAAACCCTAACCCCTAAAAACTAAACCCTAAACCCTAAACCCTAAACATAATCTTATTTAAACCATAAAACTTATACTCAAACCCTAACCCCTAAACCATAAACCCTAAACCCTAAACCCTAACCCCTAACCCCTAAACCCTAAACCCTAAACCCTAAACCTTAATCCCTAAAACCTAAACCCTAAACCCTAACCTCTAACCCCTAAACCCTAAACCCTAAACACAAACTTATTTAAACCATAAAACTTAAACCCTAAACCTTAAACCCTAAACCCTAACCCCTAACCCCTAAACCCTAAACCCTAAACCCTAAACCTTAATCCCTAAAACCTAAACCCTAAACCCTAACCTCTAACCCCTAAACCCTAAACCCTAAACACAAACTTATTTAAACCATAAAACTTAAACCCTAAACCCTAAACCCTAAACCCTAAACCCTAACCCCTAACCCCTAAACCCTAAACACAAACTTATTTAAACCATAAAACTTAAAGCCTAAACCCTAAACCCTAAACCATAAGCCCTAACCCCTAAACCCTAAACCCTAAACCCTAAACCCTAATCCCTAAACCCTAAACCTTAAACCCTAAACCTTAAACACAAACTTATTTAAATCGTAAATGTTGTAGTGTTTAGGTACTCTGAAACGTAAACTATATGTTTACATTTATTCGTTTCAATCATCAAAAGCTTAGAAATACCCGCTCGAAATTGATTTAGTAATTATTTTCGAGTTGTCCCCGTTTTGGGACTGCTTTTTGAATGCTTTATCTCATCTAGGATATGAATGTGTATTACATGATTGTTTGTTTAAGAAAAATTTGGTTGTCATTTTCTCTTTGCTCCTCGGGTATATACTTACAAATATACCTGGGAGCTAAGGGGAAATGCTGCCGAATTTTTCTTAAACAAACAGTCACGTAATACACATTCATATATGAGATAAAGTATTCAAAAAGTGGGTGTAGAAGCTTACCCTTGCAAATACTCTATCATCGTTGTCCGATTATCTATTCCCCTTCCGAGGATAGTTTTTGAATTATCCTTTCAGCGATCTAATTGTATAACATATTGTTTCCTATACAAATACTTTATCCTATTTAAACCTTAATATATGTTCCAGTTGCATAATGCCTATCGATAAAAGCTGGACTACTAATCCAAAACGTAAGTCACCTGAGTTCGAGCAAGGCCTCGAATCATTTGCCAAGATTTGCCAAAAACATGCCGATAGCAGAGGTTATGTCAAATGTGCGTGTCAAAGATGTCATAACACTAAATTATTGCCTATGCATCTAATGAAACATCATATGCGGGTATTTGGGTTCTCTCGGTTATACAAGACGTGGTGCTATCACGGTGAAACTTCAGATGTGGATGATGTGGCACCAAGGAACGATACAGCTGTGGATGATGTGGCACCAAGGAACGATATGATTGATGTTATTGAAGACGTTATGGAGGAGGTGATGGAAGAGGATAGCAACATCGACGAAGGGAACTTGGATACAGAGAGTATTGGTGTTTGTGATGATTTTGAAGACCTATTAAAGGAAGTCCAATCAGAATTATATCCTGGGTGTGCTAAGTTTTCTTCCCTAGACTTCTTAGCAAAGCTTATGCATATCAAGGTGAATCACAAATGGACTAATAGTTCATTTGATGAACTCCTTGAGTTGTTGCAATCTTCATATCCGAAAGGCAACAAGATCCCATCATCACATTATGTAGCAAAAAAGACACTAAAAAAGATAGGTTTGGGGTACGAGTCGATACATGTGTGCAGAAATGACTGTGCTCTCTTTTGGAAAGAATATAGCTCCTTGCAGAATTGTCCTGTCTGTAACGAGAGCCGGTGGATCAATGAAAAGACAAACGGTAAGAAGATAGTTCACAAGGTGTTACGTTACTTTCCTGTGACCCCCAGACTCCGACGTTTGTACTGTTCAAGGCACACAGCAAAAGATATGATCTGGCACAGTATCGGACGATCAGAAGAAGGCACGATGCGCCATCCTGTTGATGGGTCTTCGTGGAAAGAATTTGATCAAAACTACCCTAACTTCTCGAGGGAACCCCGGAATGTTCGCCTAGGGCTTGCATCTGATGGTTTTAATCCGTATGGCAACATGAGCTCAGTTCATAGCACGTGGCCGGTTATACTCACGACATACAATTTGCCTCCATGGCTATGCATGAAAGAGACATCATTCATGTTATCCTTGTTGATTCCTGGCCCTAAATCACCTGGGAAGGACATGGATGTTTTTCTTAGGCCGTTAGTGGAAGAGCTCAAGCAGTTGTGGCAGACGGGGGTTCGTACTAAAGATGCAGCGACCAACACGTTCTTCACTATGAAGGCGGCATTATTATAGACGATAAACGACTATCCAGCTCGTAGTAGTTTATCAGGTTGGAGCGGACAAGGCTACAAAGCATGTCCGACTTGCAATGAAGACACTCCTTCCGTTAGTGTAACAAATAAAATCGTATATCTTGGTCATCGTCGATTCTTAGCTGCCAACCATCATTTGAGAAAGAATCTGAACTTTAACGGGAAACAAGAGATGAGGCCCCCTCCGAGACAATTTAGTAATGCAGATATAAAAGCTCAACTAGATCGTCTATTGTTTCGTAAACCAGGCAAGCATCCTGAGTTTGGATTAAAAGAACCCGATAGGCAAGACTTCGAGTTGAATTGGTCCAAACGAAGCATATTTTTTGAACTCGAGTATTGGTCTTCTTTGCAGCTGAAGCACAACCTAGATGTAATGCATGTTGAAAAAAATGTGTGCTGCAGTCTGTTGAGTACGCTTCTAATGAACGACAAGACTAAAGACACCTCTAATGCGCGGTCGGACTTGGAAAAGCTAAATATCCGGAGGCCGCAATGGTTGCGTAAGAGGGGTAAGAAGTTCTTCCGACCACAAGCAAAATACTCATTCACAAGTAAAGATCGAGAGCTTTTTTGTCAATTTGTTAAAGACATTAAACTGCCAGATGGGTTTGGATCCAATATCAGTAGTAAAGTGTCAGATAACAATAAAAACATTACGGCGTTGAAGTCTCATGATTATCATATCATTATGCAACGTTTGATGCCTATTGGAGTACGTGGGTTTTTGAACAAAGATACCTATACACCGATAGTGGACCTTTGCATGTTTTTTAAGCAGCTTTGCTCAAGAACACTGTTGGTGAAGGATATGAAGAAAGCCAAGAACGACGTTATTACAATCTTGTGCAAGTTAGAGTTGATTTACCCTCCAGCCTTTTTTGACATTATGATTCATTTAGTTTTGCATTTACCTGATGAAGCTCTTTGCGGAGGTCCAGTATATATGAGATGGATGTATCCGCGAAGGAAGTTGGGGTATTTGAAAAGGTGTTGGGTTCTCGCCGTGGACATTACAAAGGGATTGGCCGTAAACCTCCCGTGACTCCGACAATACCGCCTCATTTTGATGTAGGCCAACCTTCCCAAGAAGCACCTACAAAGGTAAATATTAATTGTTAACTACTTCATTGTTAAATAATTAATTTATTTTTAACTAATAATATACATTTTTATTTTTTTGAAGGATGCACTTGCACAGATGCTTGAGGATCCAAGACACAGAGATGCGTTGGCAGAATTTTTACGTACGTACACGCCAGGGCACGGTAGTGGAACGAGCAAGGGTGCCGGGGATACCCAAGGTGATGAAGGCGATCAAGATGATCAAGACGACGACTTAGAGTAGTTTCTTATTTTTGTTGTTTGACTATGTTAATTTGTGTAAAGAATATTATGTTTTAGATATTAGTATTTGTTTGGAATTGTTTATCGCGTATGTTGCTTCATTTATTACAATTTTGATTTTATATTAAAAGTATTCATAATTCTAAAAAATATAATAATAATAATAATAATAATAATAATAATAATAATAATTTAAAAATATAATAAAAAATAACCTTTAGCGGCGACAGTTGTCATCTTTAGCGGCGACGCCATCTCCGGTGACACGTCATCACCGGAAACTGAGACAACCATTAGCAGCGACGTCTTTACCGGCGACGAGGGTTATTTGCGGCGACAACTATAGCGGCGAACTATTTGCGGCGACTCAATAGCGGCGACATGTCGCCGGTAAAGGTATTAGCGATTCGTACCAGATGAGGTGTTGAAGACAAAAAAATAATATCATCGGACTGTATTGTTTAGTTTTAATTTCACACTTCAATGAAAGGCACTTTATATGATATCAACCGCATTCTACTGAATTTTGATTTTATTATAAATTTCTAATCTTACACATTATTAAACAAACTAAATTATAGAATTTATAATAAAATAATAAATGATAACACCCTATGGGAATTAGCCCCAAATGGCCAAATACTTGCATGCTGCATGGAGGAGGAACAACACCAAGCTTTAATAGTATGTTATATATATGTGTGATCACTAGCAAATGTATACCAAATATATCGATTGTTTTAGTTCTATTTTGATATATAGCATTCTGTTATCAGTTCCAATTTATTAATTAAAAATGTAATTAGCACTTAGAATCAAAAGAAATTACAAAAATCATCATCATCAGTCTAGAAATTATACTGCTCTTACAGAAATACTATCTGAAATTACAAAAAGAGTATATACATACCTTTAGTTTTGGAGAACGAGGGAAGGATTTTTTTTCTGATTTCTCTGCATCGATGATGAACAATCAAGAAATCATCCTCGACATCGATGATGAATTTAACATGATTCGTGAAGGTGTGAAGAATAGAACAAGAACGGTGCAAATCACAATCGTCGAAATGGTAATCAGCTCCTCATAATCTAATCAACAATGAGAAGATTTTTCTCTCTGATTTCTCGTTGTTGATTCCTCGTATTCTACAAATTTTTAGGCATTGTGTTTTCCATAAACCAAATTGTTGAAGCATGATAAATAATAATAACGTCAAATTAAAAATAGTGATTAAATATAATTTTATCATCTAGTTTTTCATATAATACGTTGAGTTACGGTGATATTTTAAACCGCATAAGTCACTCGTTAAGTTTATTTGGACCGGGTTTTGTAGAACGTAGAACGTGATATTGGTTACAAATGCCCGACACTGCAATTCTCATTGCTAATAGATGTTATCGTTATTTGCCTAAGCAATAGTGGTTCTTCAACCTTGTTTCCACTTCGGCATTATTATTTATTTTGTTTTTTATACATTCGTTCAAATTTGATATAACCGTTTTGATATAATTTTATCAAATTATAAACATTGTTCATTGTATCGTAATTACTTAAAAAAGACTATTGTATTATTGTTACTAAAACGTAAAAATTATAAAAGCTAAATTTACTATTATTGTTTTTTTTTCTAATAATAATGATGATGATGATGATAATAATAATAATAATAATAATAATAATAAAACAAATCAAATACTATTAGTAAAAGAAAAAAGAAAAAGAAAAAGACAACAAATAGACGAAATAGGCAAAACACAAAAAAAACAAACAATAAAAAACAAAACTTCAAATCAAGGGGGTTCAAACAGATAGTAGGGGTATATATAGAATCACCCTAACTTTTATTGTTCGATTATAAGTATAATAACTTTATTTAATAAATTCACATATATGTTTATATTATTTATAAATTTAAAAATAACATATTAAACATATAATTTATCATGGTACTTAAATGTTATCTAGAATACAAGATAAATATTTTTTGTTAACTAAAAAACTCAATTTTAGAGGCTACATTTTTTACTTATTTATGCAAAGATATGCTAGATTATGTTATTTGTCATTACAAGTTAAAAGAGAAAAATAAAAAATTATAATTAACATAATTAAATTAACAAATGGATTAAGAAATTTTAAAATTGCATTCAAATATTTACAGCCTTTAAATCATTTACAATTATTACATAGTTATTTTATTTAAATATCCCACAAATTTTTAAATAATTTAGTATCAGTAACTTTTTATTAATAAGTAGTAGTTTTTAAATGTATTTTCTAACTTGATAATAATAATAAGTGGTTGTCAACAGACAGTTATAATCATTGATATTTTAAATAATCACCATGCATGGTTAAAATTAAAATATTGTCAAATAATTAATTTTTAAACTAAGTAATCATAACAGTAGTTAAAAGTAACATTAAATCAATAATTTTGTTTAATCTAATTAACATTCAAGCTGCAAATCAAGCTCATTGAGTAATATTAATCAAAGTAATTGCAATTTCATATCAACTTAGTGTTAAAATTATTATTTCATAGTTAATGTCAATGATATAATCATTTTCAACAACGAATTTGTTAAAAATTTAACTACAATTAATCATAACAATAGTTAGAAGTAATATTAAATCAATAATTATGTTTAATTCAATTAATACACAAGTTGTGGATAAAGCTAATCGAGTAATATTAATCAAAATTATTGCAACTTTATGTATAAACCTATTGTTAGAATTATTATTTTGTAGTCAATGTGAATGACATGAACATTTTCAATAACCTATTTCTTAAAAATTTAACTAATAACTTTCACTTGCACAAAGTGCGAATATTTCGCCAGGTTAATACATAAACCCAAATTTGGTGTTTGAAATATAGTTTGTAGATTGGAGTAAACCAAATTTGGTGTTTGCATCCACCGGATATATACTCGTACACTCCACTTACATATGTATTAAAATTTGGACAAAATCTGGAGCATCATTCGTCCTTTCGTAATTTTTTCAATATATACAAAAAAGTAATAGTATCACCACTGTGACAATCCATTTCAATATATACCTTCTTTGGTTTGAAAGATTTCCAATCCTTCCATCAAGACAAAATTCTTCACTACTACAGAAGTGTTTAACTGATGCAGTGAATTTGGTTTTTGGGTGCGGTGATAGCACCGCACCAAGAGATGGTGCATCATTAAATAGAACAACCGCATCAACTAAGAATAGCAAGATTCCTTTTCAGCACCGCATCATTTAATACAAACCGCGCTATATATTCCTTAGCACCATTTAACTGTCAACCGCCTCATTTAAAATAAGCACAATTAAACACCAACCCACTCTATTAAAACCATAGCACTAATAAAACTAAGCCGCATTATATGATCTTAGCACCATTTAAAGAGCAACCGCAATATATAATATTTAGCATCATTAAATAATTACATACTAAAACCTTGCAGAGCACCATTAAACACCAACCGCAATATATAATATTTAGCATCAATTAAAAATTTTTTTTGAACAGCAAGTAAATTTATTAACTAAAACTCCAGCGGGAAGCTGGAGAAAATAAAAGTACACACCAAGTAGAGCTTAGATTACAAAGGTATTTTTAACAAAACAATGAAAGTAACAATCTATTCAAATGAGAAATATTCAATTGCACCGCCAACTCCCACTTGCTTCAGAGCCGAATCAGCCAAATGAAAACCAAATCACCTGCTAATTGTAATGTCTAAACCAGGGGTAATTTTGTCCGAAGGTAATTCAAAGCCAAGCAGTGAAATTCTTACGCACTAAAACCATGAGCAAAAATAGCAAATTTCATACGATTGTACCCCATTTCACAGGTTTCAGTTTGTTCTTGCTTCAAATCTATTTGTTCTTGTTTCAAATATATTTGTTCTTATTTTCAAATCTACATCTGTTCCGTAGACTCTATTTATAACTTGTCATGTTCCTTGAAAATTAATCTTGTAAGTTTAAGACCATGTTTTCAAGTGCTGCATATCTGATCTGAATCTCATATCTGAAAACAAACAATATATTTATATGTACATTCACCAATAACTTTAGAAAATTGATATTTAAAATATATACAAAGAACACTTACTTTACTCCAATCATGTTGAATGACTTCAACAAACTCATACATAATCCTAATAACTAGATAACCACATTGCCAGCAACCCTTTTGTTTATAACACTGGAATTAGGGGTGAACAAATCAACTGTTAGAACTTAAACAGACGAATTCAAAATATGTTAACAGAAAATGTAAGTTTATAAACAGACTAATCACATAAGCAGTTATGTCAACATAAAACGTAAAACAAGTAAGATACAAATCATAAAACAAGTAAGAAACAAATATAACACTGGGAATACGTTGGTGGTTAAGGATCCGTGTTATAGAATCAACAATATATATACGCTTTTCCAGTTTACAGACAAAGAATCCAGTGAGTACTACAAAGATACAAATCATAAAACAAGTAATAAACAAATATATGTTAAATGTGTATATGTATGTAAGAAACAAATCATGCAGACGAGTGGAGTTGATTATGGTTGAGGATTTGATTGGGGATTGGAAGTTAATTGGTATATTGAATTCGGGGTTTGTGTTGGTTGGGGAGCTGATTTTGTTTGAGGATTTGATGGTATTGTGAATGTAAACACAAACTTGCAGCCACCACCAACCACACCTACACCACCAACCACACCTAACTTTGTTGAATTTCTCATATGAACTCATTTTTAGGTTGCAGCTATTGTAGAAATTAAGGACACTACCATCACTATAAATAGATGTTCTAACATCCATTGTAATGCACCACAAAAAACATAGAGAGTGTTTTAGAGTTAGTAGTTCTTTCTTGTATTTCAGTTTGAGTTCTGAATAAAAGAACATTTTTGAGTTCCAACAAGTGGTATCAGAGCTTGGTTAAGCTCCCGGGGTAATTCTCTAAACACCCTCGTTTTTTTTTTGTCGGAATTTTTTTTGTCTCAAAATCGATTTCCGGGCACACCATTGTAAAGTTCGCGTTCCCACGATTCCGAATATATATTTTTCGGAATTTTTCGACCACCGGAAGACCTCCAAAAATCCGGTCAAAGGTTCGCCGGAATAGTTGCCGGAAAAACCAGTTCGCCGGAGATCTCGCCGGAGAAGACGACCGGAGAAGACGACACTGTAGCGTCACTGTAGCGGTTCACTGTAGCGACACTGTAGCAGGTTTCAGAAAATTGCAATTTGGTCCCTGAAGTTTCGAAGAGTTACGTTTTCGTCCCTGTATTTCCGAAAAATTTCAGATTGGTCCCTATTTTTCAGAAAAACTTCAGAATAGCCCCTATACTTCAAAAAGTTTCAAACAAGCCCCTGGACTTCTGAAAATTACATTTTAATCCTTGTAATTTTCATAAATTACACGTAATTTTTTTTATAAATTACACGTAATTTTCGTATACGCCAAGAATGTCCACACCAAGCTCGTCGTCTGATCCCGAAGTTGAGAACGTCCAAAGGACGGGGAAGGAAGGAAGTGTGACGTTACACTATCCACTACTTACAAAGTCCAATTATTCGGTGTGGGCTTTAAAAATGCGGGTAAACATGCAAGCGCAAGGAGTATGGGAAGCAGTTCAAAATCAAGTAGTCGAAGAACGTTTGGATCGCATGGCATTGGCTGCGATTTACCAAGCAGTTCCGGAGGACGTGTTGCTCATGTTAGCGGAGAAGGATACGGCAAAAGAGGCGTGGGAGACGCTTCGAACAATGTATATGGGTGCCGAACGTGTCAAAGAGGCGAAAGTTCAAACCTTGAAAAGTGAATTCGAGGTGATTCGCATGAAGGACAACGAATCAATTGATGAGTTCGCCATGAAATTGACAACAATCGTTACCGGCATTCGCTCACTTGGAGAAAAAATCGATGAAACTTCGGTGGTGAAAAAGTTTCTTCGAGCCGTTCCGATACGATTCATGCAAATCGTAACCTCTATCGAGCAATTCGGTGATCTGAAGAACATGTTGATTGAAGAAGTCGTACGCCGACTGAAGGCCCACGAAGAAAGACTTCGCGGATATGGAGAGAAAGACAGTGAGCAAGGGTTGTTGCTCACACACGCCGAGTGGGTGTCCCGCTCGAAACAACACAATGGGAAAGAATCATCCTCTAGCTCGAAAGGAAGAGGTGGAGGCCATGCCGGGAGAGGGCGTGGTAGAGGTCGAGGTCAAGGACGCGGCCGAGGAAGAGATTCAAATCAGCCCCGAAATGAATCTAACAAGCCGAAAAAGGATAAAAGCAAGGTAAAATGTTATTCTTGTGATGAATTTGGTCATTATGCATCGGAATGCCCCAAAAAGAACCATGGTGAGGAGGCAAACCTCACTCAAGCCAATGAAGAAGAGCCCATCTTGATGATAGCAATCTCACAAGAAGTCACATCCGGAAAGGTATCGCTGGAAGAGAAGATTTGTGTTAATCTTCTTACATCGGGAGAAAATCGAGTGAATTCCGAGGTATGGTATCTCGACAATGGTGCTAGCAACCATATGACCGGAGACCGCTTAAAATTTCATGAGCTAGATGAAAACATTACCGGTCACGTGAGATTTGGCGATGGTTCAACGGTCGCTATTTTGGGAAAAGGGTCGATTTTATTTAATTGCAAAAATGGTGATCAGAGACTCCTTAACGAGGTATATTTCATTCCAAGTCTTAAAAATAACATAATTAGTCTTGGACAAATGACGGAAGAAGGGAGTCAAGTTATTATGGACGGGTCAATTCTATCATTGTTTGATAGAAACAAAACTTTACTTTTGAGAGTTAAAAGATCTCCAAACCGGTTGTATAAAACTCTTTTAAAAACTGGTAGACCAATTTGTCTTTTAGCAACAAAAGACGAACCAGCTTGGACCTGGCACTCTAGACTTGGTCACGTTAACTTTCCTGCCTTAAAAAAGATGTCAGAAAAGAATATGGCAATCGGAGTACCGAAGATTGAACACCCAAATCAAGTGTGTGAAGGGTGTGTTATTGCCAAACAAACTAGAACTTCGTTCCCGAACCAAGCGGTTTTTCGGGCACAAAAACCGCTACAACTTGTTCATGCGGACTTATGTGGTCCGATTACACCCACCTCTATTGGAGGAAGCAAGTATTTTCTTCTTCTGATAGATGACTTTAGTCGGTGGATGTGGGTGTACACATTATCTGAGAAACTTGAAGCATTTAGTGTTTTCAAACGCTTCAAATTGATGGTTGAGAAAAGTTCGGGTTATAAAATAAAGGCACTTCGTACAGATCGGGGAGGAGAGTTCACTTCTAAAGACTTCACAAGTTTTTGTGAAGAAAATGGCGTTAAAAGACATCTAACGACACCATATTCTCCTTAACAAAATGGAGTTGTAGAGAGGCGAAATCGAACTGTTATGGACATGGCAAGAAGTCTTCTGAAAGGAAGAAATGTCCCTGGGGAGTTTTGGGGAGAAGCCGTTAGACATGCCGTTTATCTACTTAACCGCCTACCTACAAAAGCACTTCCCGACATCACACCTTATGAAGCCTGGTTTGGCAAAAAGCCAAGCCTTGGACACCTAAAGGTATTTGGGTGTGTTGTTTTTTCTAAAATTGTAGGTGGTCACCTGAAAAAGCTTGATGATCGAAGCAAAAAGATGGTGTATTTAGGTGTGGAGGATGGAACGAAAGGCAACCGTTTATTTGATCTGCAAGATCGAAAGTTGCGGGTTAGTCGAGATGTTGTCTTTGATGAAGAAGAAGGATGGAATTGGTACAAAAATAAGGAAGAAGAAAAGGTGACTCCTAAAACCTTTACTATCATTGAACCACAGACCCAAATGCATCCTGAAATACCCCAAAACATCCCTGAAATCAACCCAGATCAATTAGAAAACCCAGATTTTGAACCTATTCAGTCTGAAACAACCCATACACTCCAATTTCTTCAAACTCATCCGATACAGAAAGTGATCCAAACGAAGTTGGGCCTCAAGGATATCGTTCGCTAGCTGATGTGTATGAAAATGCTGAAAGTGTGATCCTTGAGCCTGGAGAATTGTTGATGATAGCTGCAGATCAACCCTTGAATTTCAAAGAGGCGGTAACCTCTAAAGCATGGCAGGAGGCTATGCAAACAGAGTTGGATGCTATCAAGAAAAACAAGACGTGGCAACTCACTGATTTGCCGCCGGGTCATAAAGCAATCGGTTTGAAATGGGTATTCAAAGTGAAGAAAGACAACTTTGGAAACGTGGTGAAACACAAAGCTAGACTCGTCGCAAAAGGCTTTGTGCAAAAGCAAGGAATCGACTTTGATGAAGTTTTTGCACCGGTAGCACGACTTGAGACCATAAGGCTTATCCTTGCCTTAGCAACTCAACATGGGTGGATTGTCCACCACCTTGATGTCAAGTCAGCCTTTCTTAATGGAGATCTCAAGGAGGAGGTCTATGTCACCCAACCGGAAGGATATGTTGATAAAATCCATAGTCACAAGGTGTACAAGCTCTTTAAAGCTCTATATGGTTTAAGACAAGCTCCACGAGCATGGAACATTCGCTTAGACAAAAGCTTAAAAGGGCTCGGTTTTTCAAAATGTTCATAAGACTCGGCGGTTTACATAAGGAAAACAAATGGCAAAACTCTTATTGTTGGTGTCTATGTTGATGACTTAATCATCACCGGGTCGAACACCGAAGACATTGTCAAATTCAAAGATCAAATGAAAAAAGAATTTGAAATGAGTGACTTGGGTTTGCTTTCTTACTACCTTGGAATCGAAGTGTCGCAAGAGAAGTGGGGAATATCTTTGTGTCAAACGGCTTATGCAAAGAAGATTTTAGAGCAATTTGGGATGCTAGATTGCAACCCAGCGAAATCACCAATGGAACCAAAGTTAAAGGTCAAGAAGGATGAAGATGGTGAAAAAGTTGACCCGACCGAATATAGGCGAGTAGTGGGATGTTTAAGGTACTTGACACACACTCGACCAGACTTATCATATTCGGTTGGAATTGCAAGCCGTTTCATGGAAAAACCAACAACTTTGCACTTCCAAGTAGTAAAGCATATTTTACGGTATGTAAAAGGAACCGTCGATTATGGACTCAACTATGGAAAGGGTCGTGAAATTGAAGACTTGGTTGGGTTCACCGATAGTGATCTCGGAGGTGACACTGTTGATAGCAAAAGCACAAGTGGGATGGTTTTCTATCTTGGTAGAAATGTAGTAACTTGGCAATCTCAAAAGCAAAAGACTGTTGCTTTATCCACATGTGAAGCAGAGTTCATGGCAGCCACGGCGGCAGCATGTCAAGCCATTTGGCTTGCAAATCTCATGAAGGAACTCACCGGACATCATGTTATGCCTATCACTTTGTATGTTGATAACAAATCTGCTATTGCCTTGATGAAAAACCCTATGTTTCATGGTCGAAGCAAACACATTGACATTCGTTTTCACTTCATACGAGAATGTGTTGAGCGTGGGCAAATTATGGTGGAATATGTAGCCTCGAAGGATCAAAGGGCAGACATCTTTACCAAGGCTTTGACATATGTGAGACACATTGAAATGCGCAACATGATCGGCGTAACGAATCTCGAGCCAAGTTTGGTTTAAGGGGGAGAATGTGAATGTAAACACAAACTTGCAGCCACCACCGACCACACCTACACCACCAACCACACCTAACTTTGTTGAATTTCTCATATGAACTCATTTTTAGGTTGCAGCTATTGTAGAAATTAAGGACACTACCATCACTATAAATAGATGTTCTAACATCAATTGTAATGCACCACAAAAAACATAGAGAGTGTTTTAGAGTTAGTAGTTCTTTCTTGTATTTCAGTTTGAGTTCTGAATAAAAGAACATTTTTGAGTTCCAACAGGTATTTGATTCGGGGTTGTTTTTGGTTTGGGATATATATGGAACTGAAAATTTTGAATGATCTGTGAAATTTTATAAGCGGGTAACGAAAACTTAGAACGAAAGTATAGAACGAAAATTGAGAGGGAAAATTTGGGGTTCTGATGCTGCCCCAAATGTTTACCGGTGCGGGTTTAAAAATGCGAACTCCAAAAATTAGCATCAAATAAAACTATTTAAATTTTTTTTTTTTGAACGGCAAATCTATCCTACTCCTACTCCTAAACTACTCCTTGTTATGTTAGTGCCAGGGTTTGAACCCATGACCTCCTTGTTATTAATCACCTTGTTAGCCAAGTGGCTAGCCCCAACCACTACAAGAATTAGTGTTATTAGCGGCGACACCTTTAGGGGCGACAAGAGCTTTAGGGGCGACACCAAGGCTGACGAGCCGAGGGTCGCCGCTAAAGCTCGTGTCGCCCCTAAAGGTGTCGCCGCTAATACCTGGATCCGATCGTGTCCATTGTTTTAAATCCTAGCCATCGAAACCCTAGCCAATCGGACGGTCAAAAATCAGGCGGGAGATTTTCCCTCCAAGTGAAATCACGTGTCGCCCCTAAAGCCTGGTGTCGCCCCTAAAGGGTGTCGCCGCTAATTGCGTGATCCGGATGCTATCGCTTGGTTTAATCTTGGCCGTAGAACGAAAGAGGGATCCTACGGTGGAAAAAAAGCGGTAACTTTTCCCCCCTTTTTTTTCGGATGTCGCCCCTAAAAGTCCTATGTCGCCGCTAAAGGGTGTCGCCCCTAAAGCCTAAAGCGAATTTCACCCATCAGACTATTCTTTCATGCATTCTGTCTATGTTTTGCCCCAAATTTTTCTCTCGGCTTCCTGCGATTCCAGCCTCAATTTTCGATGGTTTTGAAGCTTTTTTTGGTTGTAATCTTCTAAAATAAAGGTAATTTCTCATATATTAAACTTAGGGTTTGTAATTTATTGTAGTTTTAATGATTGTTTCATGTTTTTTTGTGGTTTTGAAGCTTATTTTGTTGAAAGATCAATCTCCAAAGGAAGATACTTGTAATTTTCTACAAAAGGTAATTTTCTTATATATTAAACTTAGATTTTTGTGATTATTTGGTGTTTTAATTGTTATTTGATGATTTATGTAAAATATGTTTGTTTGGAGATGTTAATGTATATAGTTGTTGTTAATGTTAGTTATAAAAACTAGTTTTGATATACATAATTGATTGAAATTGTATGAAAATTATAATGGATTGTATGATATTTTAAGAACTTAATTGCATGATATTGATTCTTAGATAATATGTATATAAAGTTTTGATTGTAGGATTGTATATGGTTATTTTGATATGAACACTTGATTGAATTTGTATGAAAATTCTAATGAATTGTATGATATGTTAAGAACTTAATTGTTAAGAACTTAATTAGTTATGACTTAATATTATGTATTGGATGTTATGTTTAGGTTATTATTGTATGATATTGTTAGTTTTTTAGGTTATTCTTATTAAGAACTTAATATTATGTATTGAACTTATTTTGACTTATTTGTTAAGAACTTATTAGTTAACGATTACTTTAGATTGCTATAATAGAAAACAACAAAATTATGATACTTTAGTTAACAAAAATAAGAAACAACAATGCTCTAATAGAAACAAAAAACAAAAGTAGGATGCTATAATTAACAAAAATACTAAAGTATAACATAAACCCTAAATCCTAAAGTTAAAAACAAAATTCTAAAACCTAAACCCTAAATATTAAAGCCAAAATTCTAAAACCTTAAACCCTAAATTCTAAATTCTAAAACGGTAAACCCTAAATTCTAAATTCTAAAACATAAACCTTAAACGGTAAACCCTAAATTCTAAAACCTAAACCTTAAATTCTAAAACCTTAAACAGTAAACCCTAAACTTAAAAACTAAATTCTAAAACCTAAACCCTAAATATTAAAGCCTAAATTCTAAAACATAAAAAACATAAACATTAAACCTTAATCCTTAAACCTTAAACCATAAACCTAAACCTTAAATTCTAAGACATAAACATTAAACGGTAAACCCTAAATTCTAAATTCTAAACCATAAACCTTAAAGCCTAAATTCTAAAACCTTAAACCCTAAACCCTAAACCTAAACTCTAATTTCTAAACCCTAAACCCAAACCATAAATTCTACATCCTAAACTCATTGATTTTTATCATAATTCTTTTTCTTTTTGATCATCTTAAGCTTAGAAATACCCGCTCGAAATTGATTTAGAAATTGATTTCGGGTTGTCCCCGTTTTGGGACTGCTTTTTGAATACTTTATCTCATTTAGGATGTGAATGCGTATTGCATGATTGTTCGTTTAAGAAATATGTGGTTGTCATTTTCTCTTTGCTCCTCGGGTATATATTTACAAGAGTAAACTGCAAATTTGGTCCCTGTGGTTTGCTAAAAAGTGTGGATGAGGTCCAAAGTGTTTTCAACTTGCACCATTAGTCCAAAAATTGAAAAGTTTTGTGGTTTCGATCCCTCAAAAAGGTGAAAAGACTTTTTTACCCTTTTAATTTCTTTTTTGCATTTTCTTATATTAACCTTAATACTTTTATAATTTTTATTAAAAATTTGAAAAAAAAAAACAACCCCCCCCGCCGGAAAAGCCACCGACATCGTTTGCCGATCTCTTTGTTTTCCTTTCCCCCTCTCTATCTCTAACTCTCCCTCCCGGTTCCACCCTCCTCCTGGAAAAACCACCGCCGAAAACCCCTTTCTGGTTCCACCCTCCTTCGCCGGCCACCACCAAGCCATCTGCTTTCGCCGACGAGTTGGTTTGATATTGAGCTCACTACCACTGGTTGACACCACCACCATCATCGATCAACAACTTTACCACCGTAACCACTCCCATGTGGTCCCAACATTTACATCATTTGAGTTTATTAGTGACAAATTTCTACACAAATTTGGTCAAAATTCAATACTTTGATTAGCACCGTTGGGCAACTTCCTAGATCTCTCTTGTTCTTCTGAATTTTTTCTGGGTTCTAACGGTGGGTGATGATTGTCTTCGTTGTTTTTCTTGTGTTTATGTTGACTGAGCCTGCAATTTCACTGCTAAACGACCATGATAACAATACCGACACCTTCGTCCGATCGTTCTGTGGTAGTATTGCTTCAATACATCCCTCAAATTTCATCAAGAATCGTAACTCGACCCTTGCTGAACTCAGAAGGCAATTACTGAAAGAAGGGGTATTTTATGCAACTGCATAAGATTTTAGTGCTGGGGACACGGTCTATGTAGCAGCCTAGTGCAGGAACTACCTATCGACAGATAAGTACGTGGCTTGTTTTGATGTTGGCGTCTCTGTACTGGTCAAATGCGTACCTGGCAATGGTGCTTACGTCATTTCCGTCGGAGGGGAAAACCACAGGCGGGATGTTGAATTCCTTCGACATCGTGACGAAAACTGCAAGATTGAGCGTGGAATTAAATTCGCTTGTCGGTGAAGAGGATGCGGGGGTAAAGAAGATGGAGAGCACGGTGGGTGGGGGCTAATTTGGTCACGTCGGCAGCCGGTGAAGAGGAGGCGGGGGGTAAAGAAGATGGGAGTGAGAGTCAAAGAAGGAGAAAGAGAGTCAGAGAGAGGTAAAGAAAGAAAGGGGAGGGGACGGTTGGGGTGGGGTTATGTAATTCTTTTTTTATTATTTTTAAATTAAAAATGTATTAACATAAATATAAAAAATACAAAAAATAATTTATAAGGGTAAAATTGTCTTTTTAACTTTTTCGGGGACCAAAACCACAAAATATTTTCGATTTTGGACCAGTGGTGCAAGTTGAAAACTTTTTGGATCTTACCCACATTTTTTTACAAACCACAAGGACCAAATTTGCAGTTTACTCTTATTATTATTATTATTATTATTATTATTATAACTAGTAGTATTAGTATGTTTATTATTATGTTTGTTATCATTATTATCAGTGTTGCAAATGTTGTTATGCGTTGCCAGGTCGACGGACTAGCGAGTAGCGAGTATCGGCTAGGCGGGGATTACTCGGTGGGCACTGTTCATGACCCTATATATATATATATATATATATATATATATATATATATATATATATATATATATATATATATATATATATATATATATATATATATATATATCTATACCATTATATAATACATATATAAATTACAACCTATCAATGCATTAAGATCTTAATTTTAAGATAGTACAAGTTTTGATACATAATATACTAATTTTTATACATGATGTACTACAAATATATGCACATTCAGTTAGAAATTGAAAAAACACGAAGGAACTTCATAAACCACACGGATGGATGAAAACTTTAATTGAAAAAGGCGGACAAACACAATTGATTATATGAACCGCTTCACATGGATCATTGACATGTCATCAATCCATTCCGTTAATACATTTGCATTTATCAAACAATCGACGGCCTAAATTAAACCACACGGATCGCAAATGAGAGTACTCCAAAGGGTTTCACTTTAAAACCCACGACTAAAATTGCTTTTTCTTTACCTCTCTTCCTTTTTCTTATTCTGAGAACCGAGCAATATCAAGGTTTGAATTTGCTTGTGGAAATTTTGAATTTTGCTCCTTTCTTCATATCTCCATCTCTCTAAAACCATATTCTCCTTTCTCACTCTAAAACCCTAACCCCCGTTCCCGTTTATCAGTCATCACCACTTTCACTATCGCTAACCCCTCACCACGGCTACTCAAGCGGACCGCCACTGCTCCTATGCACTCACCATCAAACTCCAGTGGTGGATTTGGAAGTCGACCATCAAACAACCACTGCATCTAACCTCACTCACCATCACCATCTTCCACTACCATCGTTGTTGTTACCATCATCTCCTACCTTTGCAAGTGTCACCATATTATCATGAAACCTTAGATATCACACCACTACCACCATCATCGCATTTGCATGTTCTTCTTCTATCTGGAAGCGCTATCAAGGCCTCTTTCTTCACCGCCCCTGATTTCACAAACTCTCTAACATCTAATTTTTTTTAGAAATTAACTGTTTTGATTATTGTTACGTGTTTTTTTTCTTCTTACGATGATTAGAACTTTTGGATCTCTAGACTTAATCTAGCTCTATCTCTATTTGTCGAAGGTATCTGTAGCAAATCAGGGGGCTAAGACTGATGCAAATGGTGAGGAAAATGGCTTTTAGTATTGACGTTTATGTAGCACATGAAGTTGTCACCTGTGAATTTTTTTCATACGAAATTGTTGTTGATTTTTAAGTTATCTTTATTTTCTGTTATTGAAAAACGCTTCCAGATCAGAATGCAAATTGGTTTTAAACTCTGCCCTACGATTTTTTCTTTCTGGAATATGATACAGATTTTGTTATATCTCTTTATTATGTTTTTGTTTTTGGGTTGTTGACAAGATTTAAAATGTTTAGTGGTAAACACCAAATGACCCAGTCTTCTAACGGTATTTTAATTATAAATTTACCCTTTAATATCCTGGCTTTCAATGTTT